>CM062809.1:687588058-687813414 GCA_031772625.1 Pinus tabuliformis
AAATCTTTCTCACACCACATTTTTTCTTTGAACTTAGAAGTAACAATATTTTTAATGTTATTAATGTTTTGCAATGCAACATTCTCGTCGATCTCCCAATGGTTTAACCGGGATTTGGTGTCTTTATACTAGCCTCGCTTGAGGCTTAGGTGGTTTTGGCTGGAATTTAAAGCTAGTTTAGGAAGTGTATGGTCTCTTATGTTATTGAGTTTGTGCTTGTACAACAGAAGCCTAGTCATAGCTAGGCTCTCGATAGAGGAAAGACCCACTTCTATAAGGAGAATAGGATAGGGAGTGTTGCTTTTAATTTTTAGGTTATACATTATAAAACGCTTTTAGATTTCCTCATTCTTTCTCCAGGATTCTCTAGAGATGCTACAACCCCAAACCTCACATCCATATAAGATAACGGGAGTGACTAGAATTTCAAAGAGGAACTTCTTTTTATCTCACATTACGAGGTTTGTCATTTTACAATTATTTTCAAGGCCAAAATAAGCTTTCCACCCCCCATTAATCATTTTCTCAATGCTATAGTTCTAGTTGAGCTTGTGATGAATATCAATTCCTAAGTACTTGTAGGAAGACACTTCCTCCAAGTCACTATTGTCATACATAAAATTAGCATAAGTGTCCTTCTTGGATTTGATAATCATAACTTCTTGTCTCTTTTTTTTTTCTTCCAGAGTTAACAATCATACCCATGGTAGAACATAAATCCTTAAGAAGTCAAAGTTTCTTATCAAGATCAGATGGGCACCTTGCGAGACGAACGATATCGTCAGTGTAGAGAAGAACGATGATGACTATCCTAGCTAGGATCGTGCCAGCACATCCTGCTTCCTCTAAACAACCTTCTAGCTTATCGATGTAAATGCCAAATAGGGAAGGGGAGAGGGGGCAACCTTATTTAACTTTGATATTACACTTAATATCTTTCGACCACTCTCATTGCTCTTTAACTTGGCAATTACATTCTCGTATAACCTTATAGCGACAACTCTCAACTCAAATATTAATATGGTAGATATATATCGAAAATTCCATTTGTATCTACCCAACTTTTAATAAATATATAATAATAAAAATAATATTAAAAAGAAATTATTATTATTATGATTATAATTAATAATAGTAATTAATATATATATTAATTATTGTTAATTAAAAACTATTATAATCCTTTTAAAATAATAATAATAATTATTAAGATTATTGTTATTGTTATTAATTAATATTGCTACTATTATTTATTAATATTATTATTAAATAATATTAAATAATTTAATTAAATAATAAAAATAACAATAGTATTGTTACTAACATTAATAATTAATTAATAAATTAATAATCTAATTAAATATTAATAATAATTTATTTATTTATTTATATTAAAATATAAACATAGTAATTATTATTTAATTTATTTTTTATAATAATTATTAAATTTATTTATTTACTCGAAATAATTAATTTTTTATATTATTTATTGAAAATATAAATATTGTTATTTAAAATTTTATATTCATTTTTTATAATAATAATAATAATAAATATTATTATTATTATTATTATTTTCTCTGCAAATACTAAATTCTATTAACTGAAAAGAAGACTATTTTTACATGGAGTTGAGGCCTCAGAGATCAGAGCTCGAGGGCACTCAACATAGCAGAACTGCCCCCTTACAAAAAGAAGCTGGGGAGACCAGTTACATGTAGCTAGAAACCAGATATAAAACCCAGAGGATGACTTGTATAGCGGAGATAGAGACATTGGCAACAGAAGCTTAAATTCATTGCAAACCAGCCAGTAAGTGAACCACCATTTCCCCGAAGGGATGCCAAAACAACAGGCCATAAATGCTGAACCTTGGCTGTGAGCGAAGATGCCTGTAGGTGGTCATCTGAGCAGTAGCAAAAAACAAAAAGGAAAGAAGCGGTCCCAGGTGGCGCTAAACTTCCTTAACCTTACCAGTAGTCTTCTCCTCAACCAGACACGCACTGCCGATCCTCAGACTCTCATTGCCATCCGTCTCGCTGATAGGGATTGCCATGGAGTTATTATTATTATTATTAAATTAATAATAATAAACTAATTAAATATTATTAAATAATAATAATAATTAATTAAATCACTTTATATAATAATAATTAATAATTATTATTATTTAGCAAAAGAAAAAAAATCAACTATGGTTAACCATGGCAGACCATGATTGATTTTCATACTGAGACAATCTTTGTGAGAATGCGATATTGGACCATGGTTACCACCATGGTTGGCCATGAATGACCATGATTAATCATTGTTGACCATCATTGACCATGGTTGACCGTGGTTAACCATGGTTGATTTTCTTACAAAGACAATATTTGTCATAATGCTACATTGGACCATGGTTGATCATGATTATAAACCCAAGGGATTTATATAAAACCCTAAGCTTAATATTCTAAACCCTATGAATAATTTCATACGCTAGGAATTTGAACCCTTAGATTAATAAACTTAAGGGATTGATATTATAAACCCAAGGGAATAATAAACCAAAGACATTAATAGTAAAAACCCAAGGGAATAATATTAAACTTGAGGGATTAAAATTATAAACCCAAGGTATATGAATCCTAAGATAAATGTTATAAACCCTAAAATAAACATGCTTGACCATGGTTTACCATGGTTGATTTTCATATTGAGACAATCTTTGTCACAATGCAACACTGGACCATGGTTGACCATGATTGATTTTCATATGAAGAAAATATTTGTGACAATGAGACGTTGGACCATGGTTGACCATGGTTGATTCTCTTATTGAGACAATCTTTGTCCCAATGCGACTTTCGACCATAGTTGACCATGGTTGCCCATGGTTGTCAAAATGTGACGTTAAATGATGAGACAATCTTTGTCACAATATGACCATGATTGACCATGCTTGATTTTCATATTCAAAAAATATTTCTAACAATGTGACGTTGGACCATGGTGGACCATTTTTTACCATGGTTGATCTTCATAGTGAGACAATATTTGTCACAATGTTGCGTTGGACCATGATTGACCATAATTGACCATGGTCAACCATCTTTGACCCTAAAATAAATATTATAAACCCTGAAATAGAGCCCAAGGGTTATAAACCTTAAGATAAATATGATAAACCCTAAAATTAATATTAAACTCTAATATTTATATTATAACCTGATGACTAATATTATAAACCCAATAGATTAATTTTAAAAACCTAAGGGAATAACATTGAACCCTAGCATTAACATTAAACCATAGGAATATAAATCCTAAAATTAATAAACCTAAGGGATTTATATTAAGAACTAAAGGGATTAAGATTGAGAACCCAAGAGATTAATATTATAAAACCTTGGGATTAATATTATAAAAGTAAGTGATTATTAATACTATAAACCAAAGACATCAATAAATCCAAGGGGTTTATATTATAAACCATAGGAATATGAACCCTTATATTAATAAACTCAACGAATTGATAATATAAGCCCAAGGGAATAATAAACCCAATGCATCAATACTAAAAACCCAAGGGATTATAAACCAAATGGAATAATGTTAAACACAAAGGATTAATATTATAAACCCAAGGTATATAATTCCTAAGATAAATATTATAAACCCTAAAATTAAACATGCTTGACCATGTTTTACCATGGATGATTTTGATATTGAGGCAATTTTTGTCACAATGCGACATTGGACCATTGACCATGATTGATTTTCATATGAAGACAATATTTGTAACAAAGAGACATTGGACCATGGTTGATTTTCATATTGAGACAATATTTGTCACAATGCAACATTGGACCATGGTTGACCATGGTTTCCCATGGTTATCATAATGTGACGTTGAACCATGAGACAATATTTGCCACAATGTGACCATGGTTGACCATGTTTGATTTTCATATTGAGATAATATTTCTCATAATGTGACATTAGACCATGGTTGACCATCTTTGATCTTCATAGTGAGACAATGGTTGACCATGGTCGAGCATGGATGGTTTTCATATCGATATTGTCTTTGTCACAATGTGACACTAGACCATGGTTGATTTTCATATTTACAAAATCTATGAGAATGTGATGTTGGGCTATGGTTGATTTTCATATTAAGACAATTTTTGGACACTACACCATGCTCGACCATGATTGAAGATGGTTGACAATGGTTGACCATGGTTTATTTTTATATTTAGACAGTATTTGTCACAATGTAATGTTGGACCATGGTTGATTTTCTTTTTGAGACAATCTTTGTCACAATCTGACGTTGGACCATGATTGATTTTCATATTGAGACAATCTTTGTCACAATATGATATTAGACTATGGTTGACCATTATTATAAACCCAAGCGATTTATATTGAATCATAAGATTAGTATTATAAACCCTATGAGTAATATTATACCCTAGGAATATGAACCATCAGTTAATAACCCCAAGGAATTGATATTATAAACCCAAGGGAATAATAAACCTAAGATTTTAATACTAAAACCCCAATGGATTATAAACCTAAGGGAATTAAATATTAAACCTAAGGGATTAATATTATAAACCCAATGTATATAAATCTTAAGAGAAATACTTTAAACCCTAAAATAAACATGGTTGACCATGGTTGATTTTCATGTTGAGACAATCTTTGTCACGATGCGATGTTGAACCACGGTTTATTTTCATATGGAGACAACCTTTGTCACAATGCAACATTGGACCATGGTTGACCATGAATGGTTTTCATATGGAGACAATCTTTGTCACAATGCAACGTTGGACCATGGTTGACCATATTTTCATATGGGGACAATCTTTGTCACAATGAGATGTTGCGCCATGGTTTACCATGATTGATTTTCATATGGAGAGATTCTTTGTCATAATGCGACATTGAACCATGGTTGATTTTCATATTGAGAATTTTTTGTCGCAATGTGACGTTGGACCATAGTTCATTTTCATATTGAGAAAATTTTTGTCACAATGTGACGTTGGACCATGGTTGACACTAATTATAAACTCAAGGGATTTATATTAAACCTAAGGTTTAATATTATCAACCATATGAATAATATTATACCATAGGAATATTAACCCTTAGATTAATAAACCCAAGGGAATAAAAATCCAAGGAGTTAATACTAAAAACACTAAAATAGATAGGGCTTACCATGGTTGATTTTCATATTGAGACAATATTTAAAATAGATAGGGCTTACCATGGTTGATTTTCATATTGAGACAATATTTATCACAATGCAACATTGGACCAAGGTTGACCATGCTTGATTTTCATGTTGAGACAATATTTGTCACAATGTGAAATTAGACCATGGTTGAAATAACACAATACAGTCTATGAAATCAACTGCGAGTGTCTTCTCCAATATCAAACACTGCAAAATCATATTACAGAGGAAGAAAGATCATAGACAACAAATAACACAATACAGTTTATGAAATTCATGACCAATGTCATCTCCGATTCTGAACAACACCAAATTGATGGGAAGAACATGTTTCCACAAGATTCTTATCTTGTTGTGGACATTCCTATCAAAATTACATGGAATTCATTGCTCAAAAAGATTACTGCTAAATTGTTAAGTCATAAAAACGATATTTGAAAATTATAGTTCTTGTATTCACACTCTTGCATGTGGCAGTCATATTTGACGGTATTGATAATCTGGTAGACATGCTTAATAAACATGAAATTGCTATGACTATTTCGCAAGAATCTACCGTGTCCCAAACTTCTTGAATCCAAGACCATTCTTTTACCCCTTGGTCAATCTCACAGACCATTCTTGCGTCAGATTTATTCTCAACAGATCACTAAAACATAACAAAATCCTGACATATATATGCATGGTGGACATGAAAAGAGATTGAAATACGCATTGAAGAGCTTACCTGAGGAAGGGTGATCGAATGCACACTGTTAATGAGCGAGGACGCAATCGATTAAATTTGAATACGTACATCAATCATTGGACAAGAGGCAAGCGAGAACATGTATTGAAACAGCTCATGAAATGGATGAATCATTACCAGACCGAATGCGCTACTCGACTTTGGAATTCATTATTAAAAAATATTTTTAAAACATCGTTTTAATTAATTCTACTGCCACGTTACTAGTGGCAGGCGTTCCAATTTGTAACATACAGGAGGAGAGCGCTCTCAGCCGTAGATTATTTACATATTCTGAGAATATTAAATCTTGACCATCAATATAAAAGTCAACCCTACATCATGAAGTTAAAAGAAGCTGCCTCGGCAATTTTTTTATAAAATGTGTACGTGAACGGTTGGTTGGTGATTGTTTCACGCTTGCTAATTATAAAATTAGTTTCAATTTGGTTTTTCATGCTTGCATATTATTAATATATTTATCAATACATTTATTTCTTATAAATATTTATTTAAATAATTTGCTGAAACAACATTTATCTATATAACATAATATAATAAAGGCTTTCTGGTTTACTTTCTTGAGCGGTCGATATCCCTCCAATCAACTTTAGTTCATATAAATTGTGAACACAAATGATTGAAATAGTGAAGAAGCAAATAATTACTAACAAAGAGATTACATATGTACCGCGGCATGAACAAATAATTATTAACACAGAAACCACGTATGCACAATGGGCTTTATGCCATCGACAAATATTATAGCGATAAACGTTGAGAAGATTCCATACTTTTTGTACAGCCAGAAAATGAACTTATGCACATCATTTGGCAGTGTTGCCCCACGAAGAGAAAAGACATTATAAATTATTGATTAAAGTTAATAAGAAATTTTGCGTAGTTTAAACACAGTTTAAAGATGTGTTTATTTGGTTATTTTATGGGTGGATTGTTTTGTAACCATTTATATTAAATTTAGGTGTTTATGATAAAAAAAGTCTAATTTTAAACAAAATAATAGATTTAAGTGATCTGATTTATATAATGTGATGGTGTTGAAAAATCATGATCTTTCAAATTTATTTAGCCAAATTGATAGGAAATTTTGCAAGAGTGTAAAGTTGTTATTATTTCTTATTATTTGATTATTTTATAGTTAGATGGTTTGTAAGAATTTACCTGAAATTTAGTTGTGAATGGGAAAATTTGTAGTTTTAAATAACTTCATAGGTTTAATTTGTTTAATTTATATAAAGTGGTGCTAGTGACAAAAAAAATGATCTTTGAATATTTTTTTACAGAAGTTGATAGGAAGCTTCATAATAGTTTAGAGATGCATTTATTCCGTTATGTTATGGGTACATTATTTTGTAAGAATTTATACTAAATTTAGCTTTGTATTGAAAAAATTGTAGTTTTAAATAGAATAATAGATTTAGTACCTTGTCCCGAGGATGAACCACATTAGTTAGTTCGAAACGTCGACCAAATCCTAATAATGTGATTAATCTGAAAGACATTCATTTTGGTTTAAGGTTCTTTAACTTATATAATGTAATGGTGTTGAAAAACCATGATATTTGCAAATTATTTATGCAAGTTGATAGGAAACCTTGGAGGATTTTGCATTTATTTGGTTATTTTATGGCTTGATTCTTGGGTAAGAATTTATTAGAAATTTAGTTATGAATGAGAAAAAATGTAATTTTTGGGCGAAGAGGCTCTCTAAAACATAGTATAGGGGAGATATGTAAGCTAAATGAGTAACTAATTATGTCAACATCATTTAACTAAGTATGTCAACATCTCCCCTCCATGATATGTCAACATTTTTCAAATGTGGTGAAAAATATATATTGTAATATCCCTAAACCACTACAAATCATAAGACATAATATCAAAATTAGAATTTGTGATGTGGTATTTTATATTTGGAATTGAATTTATTTACATCATTACAACAGATGTAAGGTTAATATCACTAATATTTAAACACCATGGACTATATTGTGGGTTAACTTTATTTACATAATTACAACAGATATAATGCTAATATTTAAACCTCCTGTGCTATATTGTATGCATACCACAGATACACATCATTGGGATTTGAATAATCAATGATTAAGTTTGTGAATGGAAATAAATAATCCATATGATCGGTCACGTTTTCCTTCACATGAAAGCCCTAATATCACTGGAGTTTTAGAGGTGGCTAATTGCCATAATTTATTGGGAGGAGAGTTAAATTAAAATTGAAATGAAATAAATCATTGGATGTCAAGAAATAGTTGCAGAACTGTTTGTAAGAAGAAGAGAGTGAGATGAACACTCTGATCGACCTCACATGTGGTGGTCCTTGCATTTATTTGTCATCTAGTATGTCTGTAGATATAAATAGTGTAGTGAAGGTTTGTCCTAGTGAGTGTAAATGAATATATTTCTCTTTGTATGTTTTTTGTGTATTGTAGTGAAGTGAATATGTGTGATTGAGAGAGGACAATTCTACAAAGAGAGTTGAGGTATCTAAAATCTTTAGATATATGGAAATGAAGAGTCGTTAAATGGAACAATTTCAGGTAGCGATATGGCATGTTTTCACTGTTGGAAAATTCTATCAAAGTGAATTCGTAAAACACCCCATCATCGCCCACAAATATGTAGCATTGGAAATATTTGTAGTTTGAGGTATGTCTACAAATCTGGCAGATCCCTCTTTGAAGATCTTGGTAAGCGATAAGTCATTTATTTCCCTTGAGACTATGATTTTTAAATGCCTTGTAGTATGGCTTTACTTAAGGTAGAATGGTCATGGGCACGGTTTTGATTCCTACAAAGCTATATCATCTTCAACACATGACCTAAACCCTTATTCTATCAAACAATGGGGAGCTTCTACTTCACCTATGGTATTTTATTTTCCTAGTATGTGAATAAGGTTAGGTAGATGTGTGTGGTAGTTAATTTTTCGGGCGACTCTGACGAAGTAGGGCCATATTATTCAGATGCATACCACCTATATTGAGATGGGTTCAATGTTTTTACTTGTGCCACAATAGTTCTTCATCCACATAATTTAATCTAAAAAAAATTCCTTAGTGCATTTATGTAAATCATCCCAAAATGAGGAGAACAAATCCACCAACCACTCAATCATGTAAGTGACAACTGAATTGCCAAAAAAAGAGAACATCAAGTTAAAAAATGCCATGAATTGTGTTGAATTTTAGTGATATATATATATATATATATATATATATATATATATATATATATATGCTAAGGAATATTGGGTAGGGTTTCCATGCATATAATATATACACAAACAAAAGTTGCATTTGCATTCAATGGAGATTGGGGTATATATACAAAGATTATGTTATGTGGTCTATGGATGCCTTTGACTAGGAGCTCTTCATTCAACTCTTGCTACAAGTTCAAATTCACTACAAATAATATTTTATAACAAATTGTGGTATCATATAAGAATTTTGTTAATTGAAACAAATATTATAATTTTCCTTCTAAGTTTGCTAACTCCCATGTAATAAACCCTAAACCCTAAAGCAAGTGTGATTCAGTCTTGAGCTCCAATGGGATGCAGAAAGTGTCTTTTTCGACATCGCATGGATTTAATTTGACTGAAATTGCAGTTAGAAGTAATATATTTCTTCTGCTCATTGATAGTTTGGGTTTGAGAAATTCCTCATTATAACAATGTTGTATATTTTGTGTGAATGATATTCCTTTCATGATGGGTGTTATATTTTTCATTGAATGCATGCATGCAAATTATTCATAAATAGACATGGTTTTATAATCCTTGTGCATTTATTTAATAAAAGGGAAAGATACATGAATAGGAATGCTTTATAATCTTGATAATGTTAGGATATTTCGACACATAGGAAATAGTTAAGTATAACTTGGTCTAGTGTAGAGTTAGGTAAAGTGTCTTTCTTTACTATGTACTTTTGTAACTTACAATCTGACGGTCACGATATGTAGTGATCCGATGGTTCATTCTCTCCTCGGTATTACCAAAACTTGATATGTGGCTTAACACCTGATTGGTCCATGATATCTATTTAAAGAGCATGGAGGGTCATTTGTAGGGTAACCGTTCATGAGAGAATATTATGTAAATTTTCATTCTTTTATTAATAAATTGCCTGAAGTGGCCACATTGGCTTAGGCCATGGACTGTTTCCCTCTTTGAGGGTTTTAACCACATAGAAAATACCGGTGTATTGATCTGTGATCTGTTTGTGAGCTGTGTCCTTTGGTGTTCTGTTTGAGGAACTTACCCTATAAATTCTTACAAGGTATCAGAGCCATTTGAGGGCCGCATCCATTGGTGATCCAAATCTAAAGCCGGTTTCCTAGATCTATTGTTATTGATTGCTTTCAGGCCGAGAGGACTGCTTTATTGTGTTAGGAGAATCTGTTCCAATGAGGAGCCCCTTTCGTTTGATGCGAAAAGGTTTTTGGTATCCCTAGCTACGTCATTTTTAAGATTTGGAGGTATACAATGTTTATTTGCAGCTTTTAGTTATTTTCTCTCTGTTTATTTCAGTTTATTTAGCTCTTTATTTTTTTATTACAGGATCTGTACCTTTCATTTCTGCGTATGCTCTTTGCTCCACGACTCTGTGCGATATGAGCAAATCAGAAACAAAAAGAAAGGATTTTTCTCATGCGTATGCTCTTTTCTGCCACGCCTTAGTGTGATCTCGGAAAATCAGAAACATTGAGGAAAATATTTAGTTTCCAGCTAAAGCTAACTTCAAGCTGTAAGGTTTGTTTTTTTTGTATGTCCGTGTTGGGTTTTGTGTTTTTTGTTTTGTAGGCAAAAAACAACGTTCTCAAGTAAGCACACACCCCAAAGCTTCAGTTACTAAAAAAAAAAAAAACCTTCCACTTTTCCAAAAATTACTAACCTTTTAATCTAGCTCACTTGGTCCAAAACTACTTTATGAGAATAGAGGTCTTGAGTCCAAGTCTTTCTTTTTGTTGAGCTAATTAGATTAAGTTTGGAAAGGGGGCATATTTTTTTTTAAATATAACATTATCATTCATTTTTGCACATTCCTGCACTTCATCGGCATCTTCAACAACTTTTCTTCAAAAAGTCATAACTTCTTCATTCGGAAGCCGTTTTTAGAGCCGTATTTTTTGTATCAGCCTAATTTTTCGAGATCTTTTGATTGGAACACTTAGTTGCAAAATCTATAGCTTTAGTTTCTATTAAAATGGAAATTACATGCCAAATTATTCTTGACAACACCAACTACTTCCAGTGGTGGTCCTACATTGTGGATTTACTTAGAAGTAAAGGTATTTACAGAATAGCCTCAGGCCAAGAAACCAAACCGAAAGATGAAGATAAGGCAGCCAAATGGGAAAATAGGCAAGATCAAGCACATGGGTTGATAGGGATGGGTTGATACTCCTAATGAAGAAATGAAATAGATCACTAAAGTTTTTAGAATTTAAAATGAAATTAGAGCCCATCAACTTGAAAATGAGTTGCTTACATTGGACACCAATAAATTTTCTTCCATTGAAGATTCTTTGTCCAAGTTCAAGACCCTTAGACTTCTCTTGGAAGGTGTTAAGGTTAAGAAAGAAGATGGTAACCTTATCTATTCCATTCTTACTAAGTTGGGACCAGTCTACTCTGTGTTTGTTTCCACCTTCCATTCTACAAGAGAAACCTTCATTTCTCAAGGATAAGACTACAAGTCCCCTTCCTTTGATGCCTTTTGTGATTCTTTAATAAGAGAACAAGAAAAACTCTTACATCTTGGTCTTCTTAATCTTGGAAACTCTTCTAAGAAAGCCTTAGCCACCTAGTAGCAACCAAATTCAAAGAATCCTAAGAATCCATATCCTAAAAAGAATGGTCCTAAACCAAACAAGGGTCCTAAGCCATTTCAGTCTCAAAATGAAAAATCATTTCAACAAAATGATAAAGCAAATAAAAGCAAAGGGAAGAAGACTGATAGACATTTCCACTTTTGTAATCGAGATGGCCACTTAGAATCCAAATTCTTTAAGAAGATGGAAGCCTTGGAAGCAACAATGAAGAAGCATAACATCCATTTGGAGCACTCAACAACTTCAACTTCATCTTCAGGAATAGCACTTTCTGCATGTGGTTGTCAAGCATCTCGGTCTGGATATGCACTAAATGTATCTTCTTCTTCTCATTCTCATGAGTGGCTCATTAATTCTGGAGATTCTTATCACATGGCCAAAAACAAAGCAATGTTTTCTTCTTTAAATGATTGTAACACCAAAAATATATATGTTAGTGATGATAGATCTCTTGGTGTTCTAGGGACTGGAACTGTTCATACAGTCAATAGTCAATTCAATGATGTATTATGTGTTCTAACATTATCCTGCAACCTTCTATCTGTATATCAAATAACTCATTCAGGTGAAGTAAAATCGTTGAATTTTCACCTCATGATGTTGTAATTAAGGACCTAAGAGATCTTAGACAGATTTTAGCTACTGGCATTGTTGATGATTCTACAAGGCTGTATAAGTTTAGCAACTTTGGGTCATCAAATCTTCCCTCAGTATTTGTTGCTCATAATGATGAAGTGAGCAAACTTTGGCATGAGCGATTTGGTCACTTAAACTATTTCTCCCTTCAGAATCTATGTAAAGAAAATATGGTGACAAGTCTTCCGATGGTATCTTGCAGAGATGGTGTTTGTTCTAGATGTGCACTCGAAAAACATCATCGGGATAGTTTTGAAAAATGTGCCTCTTGGCATGCCTCAACCCCTTTACAACTTGTGCATAGTGATTTATGTGGTCCTCTTCCAGTTGTTTCATTCTCTTGCTACAAGTATTTCTTAACTTTCATTGATGATTTCTCCATGCACACTTGGGTATACTTCTTAAAACTCAAGAGTGAAGTATTTAACATGTTCTTGGCCTTTAAGGCCTTTGTCGAAAAACAATCTGGACATCAAATTCTTAAGCTAAGATCTGATAATGGCAGAGAATATGTTAACAACGAATTCATCAAATTTTGCAATGAGAATGGAATTCAAATGCAACATATTGTTCCATATACTCCACAACAAAATGGTATAGCTGAAAGGAAGAATCACACCTTAAAGGAAATGGCTAATTGTATGCTTCAATCTAAAGGACTTAATCTTAATTTTTGGGTAGAAGCAATTAACTGTGAAAATTACATAAAATCACACTCCTACTAGGGTTTTAAAGAATATCACTTTAGAAGAAGCATGGAGCTCAATTAAACCAGATGTAAGTCACTTTCGTGTTTTTAGAACTGAAGCATGGGCCCATATTCCAGATGAGAAACATAAATCTTTAGAACCTAAGAGTGAAAATGTATTTTTGTTGGATATTCTAAATATGTCAAAGGATACAGACTTATTCCACTTAAGCCCAAAAATTTTATCATTAGAAGAGATGTAAAGTTTGCTAAAAATATATTGGCCTACGAGCCTAGTTCGGTGAATGTGCCACCTCACTCTATCCCTTCTACTTCTAAAAATATTTCTTCTTTAGATGATGACAACGAGGCTGACAATCATCCCCCACCTTCTCAGGATCCTCCTTCATCTCCTCAGCTTCCAAAATGGGTCCATGCTACTCGGGATGCAGCATGTGCTCTTGCCAGTGATCCTATAGATCAGTGACGTACACATTCTCAGTTCGATAGAGCCTCTTCTTTACTAGCTTAAGCTTCAGCTAATTATGATCTTGATGGCTTTGCAGAAGCTTCAGGTCATTCAGTTTGGGACACAACTATGAATGAAGAATATCGTTCATTATTCGAAAATGATACATGGGATCTTGTTCCCCTTCCAAAGGGGCAAAAACTTGTTAGATGCAAATGGGTTTACAGAACCAAGTATGGACCATATGGAAAAGTTGATAAACATAAAGCTCGTTTTGTTGCTAAGGGTTTTTCGCAAGTTGAAGGCATTGAATATAGTGAAACCTTCTCCCTTGTTGCCAAAATGAACTCTATCTGCCTTGTTCTTTCCCTTGTTGCCTCTTTCAAATGGGAATTTCATTAGATGGATGTTAAATATGCCTTCTTGCATGGGGACTTGCATGAAGAAATCTATATGGAACAACCTATTAACTTTATACAAATAGACTCTAGCGTTGTATGTCGGCTTAAGAAATCCCTTTATGGTCTCAAGCAAGCTCCTCGGGCTTGGTATGCCAAAATGGATAGCTTTCTTTTAGAAACTAGATTTTCTAGGTGTCATTTTGACAATACTGTCTACACCAAGAAAGTGGGCAAGTCTCTTATCATTCTTGTTATTTATGTTGATGATCTTATCCTTACTAGTAGTGATCCAAAACTTATAAACCATGTGAATTCCAGCCTTGAAAAGAAGTTTGAAATGACAGACATAGGACACTTGCATTATTTTCTTGGTCTTCAAGTCTTGCAATCCAAGGAAGGTATTTCCCTTTCCCAGTCCAAGTATGCATGTGATTTTTTACGCAATTTTCACATGGAAGACTGTAAGCCAGCCCCTTCTCCCTTTCAGTCTAAAGCCAAACTTTCAGTCACTTGTACTTCCCCTAAAGTTGATGCTACCTTATACCGCCAACTTGTAGTAAAACTTTTGTATCTAACCCATACTCGTCCTGACATTTCCTTTTCCGTTGGCATTATTGCTCGGTTTGTGCAAAACCCACATGAAAGTCATTGGAAAGCAAATAAAAGAATACTTCGTTATGTTCGAGGTATAGTTTAGTTTGGGATTCATTATAGTGAAAAGGCATCTCCTCTATTGGTTGGTTTCACTGATTCTTATTGGGCTGGTGACCCTGATGATCGGAAGTCTACTACAGGTTATGTATTCACTCTTGGTTCAGGACCTATTACATGGGCTTGCAAGAAACAAAGTGTCATTTCTCTTTCTTCAGTAGAAGCAGAGTATCGTGGTGCCGTAGAAGCTAGTAAGGAAGCCCTGTGGCTTCGTCAGATCCTGTCAGAGTTTGGCTTTCAGCAGCAGCATCGAACTACACTGTGGTGTGATAATCAAAGTGCCATTCAACTATGCAAAGATTCAGTCCAAAATCAATGCAACAAACACATTGAACTGCACATGCACTTCATCAGAAAGCTCATTCACGACCATATTCTTGAAGTGCAATATTGTTCAATAGATGATCAAGTTGCAGAAATCTTTACAAAGGCTCTCACAGAGGTGAAGTTTACTAAACTTCGATTTATGGTTGGAGTTCAGGAAGTTGTCACTAAGGGGGGATAAGCTCGAATGCCTCCTTCCTTCTCCTATTGTGTCATATTTGTACATCCTTCAATCCTATCCCAAGTTGTTCTTAAGGGGGGATGTTAGGATTCCGACACATAGGAAATAGTTAAGTATAGCTTGGTCTAGTGTAGAGTTAGGTAAAGTGTGTTTCTTTACTATGTACTTTTGTAACATACAATTCGATGGTCATGATATGTAGTGATCCGACGGTTCATTCTCTCCTCGGTATTATTGACTATTTAAAGAGCATGGAGGGTCATTTGTAGGGTAACCGTTCATGAGAGAAGCTTATGTAAATTTTCATTATTTTATTAATAAATTTCCTGAAGTGGCCATGTTGGCTTAGGCCGTGGACTGTTTCCCTCTTTTAGGGTTTTAACCATGTCAAAAATACTAGTGTATTGATTTGTGATCTGTGTGTGAGCGGTGTCCTTTGGTGTTCTGTCTGAGAAACTTACCCTGTAAATTCCTACAGATAAAGTGGATTAATAGGTATGGTTTTTGTAAGAATTTATTTAATGCATTTAAAAGAAAAATATTTGTTATATATATGAATTTTACTTTTATTTATACATGTGTAATAAAGTGCTCATAGAAAGAGGTATAATAGGTAGAATCTTGTTAGTGGTTTTGACATAGAAATGATAACTCACAGCGATTAAATTATATATTTGATGAAAAATTTATAATGTTTTTGGCTTCATAAATTTATATTTCAGATAATCATGATGTTAGAATTTTACGGATGATAATGTTGTAGGAAAGAATCATGAGTTTTGTAAGAATATAGTGATAGTTTCTAATATAACCTCTTTTGCAGTGATCAAAAAATGGATTTTAACTAATATTATTACAGGAAAGGAGGTAATTATGTATATTTATTATTAGCTATAGATTAAAAGTTCGTTTAAAATAGTTTAAAAGAGGTATCTAACCACGGGAAACAACCATACCATGAAGAAATTGTGCTAAAAAAACTACTAGTTAATGTGAGAGGATGCTTAATGTAATCACATGTAGTTAGTTATGCTAAAATTGAAGGTTACAATTTTTTTTAAAAAGAAAAACAATAGACAAGGGATGGGTTGCTTTTGTTCCATTGAGTAACATATGAACTCCCTCATGAAACGTTTAATAAAATAATTTTTTCCTTATTTTTCACTTTGGGTTTCGAAGGTATATTGATGCGCATTCATGTGCTTGCCTATTCTTTTACTTTGATGGTATCACTACCTTTCATGATGCTGAAAATCACGTAATTCAATGTGCTATTAACAAAATTAATTAAATGAACAATGCCAAGGATGAAAATTTGTAGTAGGAGGCGTTACTTTAACAAATTGCCTTAATGGTTATTATTTTATGGGATTCTCTATTCCTTTCGTAAGCTTGCATCACTTAATAATCATGATTATATCATTTTTTATCAGTTAAGGAGTATGGGACAAGCCATTGGGAATACTACATGTTGGAAAAACTGGTAAAATATAATCCAATTGATTTTTGTAGGAGTCTACCGGGGGATACTACATATATATAAATAAACAAATAAATGTTTCCTTCATATGTTTTACTTAGTATTCAAATAAAAAATATATAAGTGAAAAATGAAAAATGAAAAATGTAAATAAAAAATCTAGAATGTAAGGCATAGAACTACCAATTTGATCACAAGAAATTTGAGTCTATAATGTAAAGTTAACATACTATTTTGATTTTAACATGTTATTTATTTATATATTATTATTGGTATAATAATTAATAATATTAGTAATTATTATTCGAATATATTATAATAATAATCATATGCATTACAAGTAATATTATATTAGACTTGACAATTCGATCATATGGATGGAGGGAGGAGAGAGAGGGAAAAGGGGAGAGAGAGAAAGGGGGATACACATGTGGGGAGAGAGAGAGAGAGAGAGAGAGAGAGAGAGAGAGAGAGAGAGAGAGAGGATGATGGAATAGAGATAGAGTTGGAGTGGGATAGAGGGAGGAAAAACCATGTACATTGAGAGATATAGGTGGAGAGAAACACTGAGTGACAAGGAAGAGATGAAGAGACAATGAGGGAGATAGGAGAGAAGGATGGAAGAGAGAGAGAAGGAGAGGAGAGAGAGAAGGAGAGGAGAGAAAGATAGGGAGAGAAGGCAAAGAGATATAGGATGAGAGAGAGATAGGGATAGAAGGCCAAGAGAGATAGGAGGGGAGAGAGAGGAGAGAGAGAAGGAGAGGAGAGAGAGAGAGGGGAGAGAGAGAAGGAGATAGTGGCAGTATTGGAGAGAGAGAGAGAGAGAGAGAGAGAGAGAGAGAGGGAGAGAGAGAGAGAGAGAGAGATGGGAAGGGCGGAGGGATATGGGAGAGAAAGGGAGAAATGGAGAGAGAGGAAGGAAGAAATATATGTAACATCTCTCCCATCTTACAAATAAGAAAATTATGTAATTTTCATAGAAATTTGACATTGTGAATTATTTTTTAAGGTAAATATATTTCAAAATTGCATAATTTAGCATTGTATAATGTTCACCACATGGGTTACCCAATCATGATTTTATTACTATTTACAAGTAACATTTAATGCTTCTATTCTATCCCCTTGAAATCCATTACAAAATGTTTTTGCATACTTTATTTTTTCTAGAATTTTTTTAAATTTTTTTGGATCATTTCCAAATCCTATTGTATGAAGACCCAAGCTTCATTTTTTCCTCAACTCTTAAATTCAAGAATATAGTACTATGATTATTTTATTCATTTGAATATATATATAAATCTATATTTATACTTATATATGTGAGTATAGTCCTTACAATCATTATAGGTCATACATATTGATCTCCATACATATTCTTACCACATGCATCATTGAAAATGGCAGATAACTCTTATGTTTCAAAGTGATATATATAACATGCTCAACTTATATATTAATAAACATTTTCATGAAGGTTCACTTGAATTATTCTGTGATCACCAAAGTGTTTTGTAAGGTGTGAATTGTATATTATATGTGCATATGTATATAGTCCTATGTCCCACTATCCACGATGGCTACCACAAAGGAGTGCATCATGGGGCGATGGGTTATAGGTTTGGGTCCACACTTCCTACATGGAACCATAGCTAGTTTTTGGAATTACTAGTGAAAATGAAATCTTGGTTGATCAATGGTGATGGTTGATTAGGATGATGTTAGTGTAACTACCCTACTATTCCTCATCTTCGCAGTCTCATGGTCATGTTGTTCCATTTAAAAATTGGTCTTTGCAACCTCATATCAAACTCCACTACAACCAAGGGGGTTTTTACCTCACTCATGAAGTGACTACCATCATAATATTTTTTGTTTAACTTGGATAAAAAATCCAAAACTTAATACAATGACCATGGTTATGGGATGCACCTAGTTTGACTTCTTGGTAATTTTCACATAAATTTCTTGTTCCCTTTGGGTTATTTTATTGCATAAAATTTTTCCTCGCATCGTCTTGAAGATTTATGCTCTAATTATTGCTCAGTTTTTTTCACAAGTACCCTAGTTCCACTCTATAAGTTTTCTACTCATGACATCAAATTTTAACAATTAAATCGAGGCTTTTCCCAGCCCCAATATCCCTATTCTCGCTTATAGTTACTTTCTTTTAGAGTTACTACTCATTTTTGTTGAATATTTTCATTGGTTTCTATGTCAGAATAAATTCCTTGTTTGTAAGATTTTACTTGTCTTATCAATTGGCACTTTTATATTATTAACTCTTTCGTTTCACCTCCCTCGTCTTTGGGAACCTTCTTACTTTTCTCTATATATTTTTCTCGCTCTCTCTAGTCCTAGTATCTTATGTGTAAGTGGTATTCCATGTATCACTCTTCATCCTCCAATATGCCTAGAAAAGGATGTCATGGAGCCTAAGGGGTATTCTACAATAGCTCTCTCCTGGCCAATTCTATAGTGCAATGCCTTATGGAGTTCTTTACTACCATTTATGCTCAATATGTCCCCATGACATTTCAAGTTGAAACATAGTAAGTAGAATGGGAGGGTGGATTTGAAGGACATTTCATAATTGATGCAAATGTTGAAGCAAGGTTTGCATGGGATCCATGACGTAGGGAATACCACCACCAAAAACATAAGATACATGTAGGACATCAATATCTATTGGAATTTAAAGACAATAATGGGGCAGGTTTTAGTGGAATGAATATTGTTTCAATAGAAAATACTATTATGTATTGATGAACTCCAAATGTATACAACAGATATCACTAACATATCTTAATATTGACAAAAAAGTAAATTGATCTAGAGTTCTCAACACTATAGGAATAGGAGGCTTGTCTTGATACAATTAAAGTGGGTTCAGAGTTCAAGTAGGTAGTCCTCAAGTAAAATTTTGTGTTTAATTTGATAGTAACCACGCTATTACAAGTCTAGTTGTGAATTTTAGAGTGTCTCTAAGTAGATAGGAATCTAGATAGAAAAATTATTATATAGTTAGAGTTAGTTTAACAATATGTTATAGAAAAAGAAAATATACTAGTCTGGTTTCCCATGAAGTAGAAGAGTAGAAATAACCATTTTGTATATGTTTGAAAAATCATATTAATAAAATTATGTGTGATTAAAAAAAAAAAAGAAACATAAGCCCCAAGGGTTAGCTAACCGGTCGAGTCCCCGTTGTTAAAGTACCTCGCCGATCAGGAGGTCACAGGGTCAATTCTCCTTGACGCCTTTGGGGATAGGCTCAACTGGTGGCCGTGGGGCTTGATCCCCTTCGAGGTTTATCAAATCAAATATTTCCTATAGGAAAATATAAAAGAAAAGAAACTTGTGCACTTTCTATTCATTCGAATATTTTGGGTTAAGTGACAAATTTAAACTACATGCTTCCTAGATTGGTTGCTTCCTATTAATGTTAGAAATGATATACTTGGTGGTTTGGGCTACTAATACATAAAAACCTATATTTTTGTGAACCATCTTTTCATGTTATGTCTTTGTATTGACATATATTACAATCTTAAAATACATACATGTCTTGGATCATCACATCAATTTTCAGAATAACTTATAACCTTCACTAATACAAACCAATATATACAATCTAAACATATAACAGTCCTAAAAACTAAGGCTTCACTAACATAATGTCATGTAGCTTATAATATATAATGAATTTTTCACACATACACACACATAATATTATAAAATGTGAAAACAAACCTCGCACAAGAAGGAAGTTTCATAATTTCTATACTCAACATCAATGACTACAATAAATTTAACATTTGCATTCTATTTTGCAGAAAAATAACATATCACTAGAGAAACTCAAATTTCACCTAATCATACACAAATTTTATAAATATAAATTATGTATTTGAAAGGCTAATTCAATTCCTTATATTTCATATTGTGTCAAAAGTGTCTTATTTCAACTTGGGGTGGATGGAGCGGGGTTGACCGAGAACGCTATCCTCCTAGGCATTACAAATTGGAGCACATGCCTCTGGTAACCTGCCAGTAGAATTAATGGAAACAATGCTTCTTCTTTTTTAAAATAATGAATTCCAAACTAGAGTAATTCATTCGATCTGGTAGTGATTCATTTATTTCAGAAGTCATTTCAATACTTGTCCTTGCTTGCCTCTCATTTTTTTTCCCTATTATGGGTTAATGTATAGGTTCAATGATAGATACACGAATTCAAATTTAATATAAATTAGGCTATTATCGATTTCATGCTCACTCATTAACAACCTACATTTGATCACCCTTCCTCAGGTAAGCTTTGCAATGCATAATTCAATCTCTTTTCATGGTCACCATGAATATATATGTCAGGATTTGGTTATGTTTTAGTGATCTGTTGAGGATAAATCTAATGTAGGAACCACCTGTGAGACTACTCGAGGGGCATAAAACCATATCTTGTTTGAATAATTTGTAGCCATGGAAAATGGGGACGAGTGCTATGGTGTAATCCCTTGTACTGAATAGGTGCATTTTCTTTATAGGCATTACTTACGTAGATCAATGGCTTAGATCGTTGGGGCAGTTACACCCGTTAACTGTTTAACAATTGTTCCAGATTTTGTTTGAGAATATTTGATGTTAATATTTGATGGATTTTGAATGTGTATCTTTGCCCAATTTACAATGTTAAACACAAATTTTTTTTGCTATTAGCATGTAAATACTCTTACTATCTTCTTGGAATTGTATACTTTTTGCCTTCTCTTATATTACAATCAAATGTGTGAATTTCTGTGTTAGATTTGTGAAATAGTCTCCACTATTTTGTACCATGAGGCTTTCAAAAATATTTCATCTCCATCGATTGTAACGACCAGATCTCCATCATGTATTGGTGGATTAATTGATCACACAAAACAACCATGGATTTAAGAAGTTTGAGACACGATAGATTCTTGTGAAATAGTCACTGCAGCTTCATGTTTATTACACATGTCTAACAGATTATTAATACCATCAAATATGACTTCCACATGCAAGAGTGTAAATACAAGAACTATAATTTCAAAATATTGTTTTTATGACTTAAGAATTTCGTAGTAATTCTTTCGAACTTGTTGGAGAGGTAAATCCCCTCTGCGGACAGAGGCGATCCCACTAGCCCAAAATGGGTCTAGCAACAATCAAACAATGCTATCATGCAAGTTCCTAATTGCAAATTAAAGGTGGATTATAAGAGCCTACTTGGATTCCAACGCTAGTGTTGTAGAAGAGTTGACACTCCAGTTCCTTTGCTCCGGCCGGTCACGATCCTCACGATCTCCGTGAATGGACACCTGCACATGCAAAGAACGACACAAATACAAGCATAAAATCCAATAGATGAAATTACATATCGGTCAGAAAAGATATAACTCAAGCATCATCACAATGAACAACAAGAATGGAACCATAATGGAACCATAATGATAATCAACAAAGGAGAATACAACCATAGTTCTGAACAACAACAAGAATGGAACAACAACAAGAATGGAACCATAATGGAACCATAATGATACCATAATGAACAACAAGACCCGAACAAAAGTACATATGTGCTCCATCTCGACCCTAACAAAAGTACAAGTTCAAGCATGCGAATACATGAGTTGAAGTCGAACATGCATGAACATCGTCTGATTACCAGTCAATAATGAAAACTGTTAACAGACGCGAGAGGTACCACCAATAATGACAATGGACCTCAAGGTACTATACGTACAATCTACATCGTGTGAATCAGTGAGATGGCGTCAAACACCAGTAGAATCATTCGATCGGAGGCCAATGATGAAAACCTCACGTCGAACACGAAAAACCTGCCATTGAGGCATGCAGGCTCCAAGGCACCGGAAGAGAGTCTCTAGATCAGCTTCCTGGATAATGAGCTGAAGTCGACAGGAAGTGACCTCGATCGAAGGTGGGCCATAGTGTTTCCCACATCATCGACACGAGACAGAGGAAGAATGTTGTGGTGAATCAGAATTATGTGAGCTATCAGAGGGAGGTTGTTATTCTGCAGAGGTCAACTTCTCTTGAACATATCGGCGGCACGACAGTGGGCTTGGCAGTATTTGACATCAATGGATCAAAGGTCATGGTGACGAGGCAATGTACAGATGAGAGGTCAAACAGGATCACCCAAATCCACGGAGGCAAGTGAAAAACGAGATGAGATGTCCCCACCCAGACATGAAAGTAGACAAGTGCCATGTTCAAGAGCGACATACTGCCGACACGACAATAATTATGGTTCCATTTTCCCCCACCATTTCTGGCGAGTACCCCAGTTATTTTTATTAACAAGTTTGACGGGGATAGCATATGCTTGTAATGTCATCTCGACGGACTCCAATGTCATCAGGTTTTAACGAGTTTGACAGAGGAAGAACTTGGCGTCTTTTCATGTTTAGAGAGTTTGAAAAGACAGCAGAAAAGAAAACTCCAAGGGTGTCCTTTTTCGTAAAGTTTTGTCTCCCGAGCCTGAAAAAGTATAAAACAATGTTCGAAAGAACCGCCCGACCATTACGATCGAAGAGTAATTTTCATAGTTAGTGACTTCGACCTGAAAAAGTAGAAAAGCGATCGAAATCACGTCGTTTCATAACTGTTAACGAGCTTGAAACGACAAGGGCCCGACAATATTTTCGTTTTTTACATGGTCGGAAAAGAGTTTAAAGACGACTGCCTCTTATTCACGTTTAATGAGTCAAGAGGGGTAGCTCGGCGATCTTTTCGTCTTTAAACGATCGGAAAAGAGCTAAAAGTAAACCTCCATTTTTATTCTCTTTAACGAGTCAAAAAGGGAAAAGTACTCGGCAATCTTTTCATCTTTTACGAGTCTAAAAAGAGCTTAAAGGAGACTTGTCCTATAGGAACGAGTGGTATAAAGGGTAGAAACTGGTTCCGGCAATGGTGGAACTACTCAAAACATGTAATGGTCAAGAGGCTGGCTAATAAAACCACTCATCGTTGCGGTTCCTCAGGAAAGGATAAACAACCAAGTGAAAGCATATGATCGGCCAAAGAGATGGTGGCGATGGAATGAAACAACCAAGGTTCATATAACAGAATTTAGCAGATAAAAGGCAATCACGAGATGTAAATCAGGTATGGGTTCATTTTTACACAAGCTTGAACCATGGAGAACTCTGCTTAGATTCAGTTTCATGTTTACACAAGATTGAAACGAAAAACTATGCTTGTTATCAGTTCACATGCCCCCAGCATAATAACGCAAATCGAGGTACATGCCCCCCAAGCTTCATTGCATTCAACAAAGTGGATGGAATGAAGGTTCACTCTCGAGATCTATGAAAGACTCGACTTGTATTTTACGAGATCTTAATCAAAAGACTCGATTTGGAAAGGGATTTGTTTCATTTTTTAATGAGGTTGACCTAGGAAAAGAACTATCCTCATAACCCTTATTTCATTTTTTAATGAGCTTGACACAACAAGAATGGAACAACAAGAATGGAACCATAATGAACCATAATGATAATCAACAAAGGAGAATACAACCATAGTTCTGACGTCAAATCCTCCTTTGGCTGGTGGATAAGCTACATATGCCTTGCAAAGCTTGTCGGGATGGGGAACAAGCCTCTCTCTCTTTGATTATGGATGCGAAGAAGACTCTTACAGCAATCTCTTAGACTTCTGACAGTATAATTCTCCCTATGCTTGAACTAGCTTGTCAAATGCAACAGAACAAGCTTTTATAGATGGAGGAGGAGGAAAATATACAATGAACATGGGATTAGCATTATCCTCGAAAAGATATTATGGATAGAGATACGATGAATCTCGACATCCATGAGATTGGCATTATCCTTGAAAAGATTCATGAGTCGAAAGGAAAAAACTTTCGGGCGTGCGTTTGTTAAAAAGCTTTCCCAAACTTGGTTGGTGCGGGTAAGACTTTGAGACAGAGCGCAAACTGGTGCGCCCTCTTTGGAGAATTCCCCCCATTGACGCGGGTGATACACTGTGGATCCGCGCTAATGGAAAAAGGGGACTTTTTAAGGATATTCTACAGGAGATGTCTTCAAGGCATATGAAGTCCATACTTAGGGGAACATAATGCAAGTGTTTTCAAGTTATGTCACTTCTCACAGGTCCCGGAATGAGTCCTCCAAAGTGCGGGAAAGGGTTAACAGGGACGGTGACAAATGGTGACAAATTACTGTGTAACAGATGCCCCCTAAAGCATGAGGCCCGAGAGAGAGAGAGGGGTGAAATGCTTTACAAGAACACAAGCAGTTGCTGCCGGAGAATTTGCATAGAGAGATACAACTGATAGCTCCAGTACATGATATATGTGGTATGGGCGCAACTATCCATAATAGAGTACATAATAATCTAGATCCATGGTATGGGCACAGCCATTCAGTGAGGATCGATGAATAGACTCAGGCATGGTCGCAGCCATCCAGTGAATGAGTCATGTAACAATAATCCACAAAATCGTAGCCTGGATTCCAACAGACAAAATCCAGGGTCTTGTGCTCCATCTCGACCCGAACAAAAGTACAAGTTCAAGCATGCGAATACATGAGTTGAAGTCGAACATGCATGAACATCGTCTGATTACCAGTCAATAATGAAAACTGTTAACAGACGCGAGAGGTACCACCAATAATGACAACGGCCCTCAAGGTACTATACGTACAATCTACAGCGTGTGAATCAGTGAGATGGCGTCAAACACCAGTAGAATCATTCGATCGGAGGCCAATGATGAAAACCTCACGTCGAATACGAAGAACCTGCCATTGAGGCATGCAGGCTCCAAGGCACTAGAAGGGAGTCTCTAGATCATCTTCGTGGATAATGAGCTCAAGTCGACAGGAAGTGACCTTGATCGAAGGTGGGCCATAGTGTTTCCCACATCATCGACACGAGACAGAGGAAGAATGTTGTGGTGAATCAGAATTATGTGAGCTATCAGAGGGAGGTTGTTATTCTGCAGAGGTCAACTTCTCTTGAACATATCGGCAGCACGACAGTGGACTTGGCAGTATTTGACATCAATGGATCAAAGGTCATGGTGACGAGGCAATGTACAGATGAGAGGTCAAACAGGATCACCCAAATCCACGGAGGCAAGTGAAAAACGAGATGAGATGTCCCCACCCAGACATGAAAGCAGACAAGTGCCATGTTCAAGAGCGACATATTGCCGACACGACAATAATTATGGTTCCATTTTCCCCCACCATTTCTGGCGAGTACCCCAGTTATTTTTATTAACAAGTTTGACGGGGATAGCATATGCTTGTAATGTCATCTCGACGGACTCCAATGTCATCAGGTTTTAACGAGTCTGACAGAGGAAGAACTCGGCGTCTTTTCATGTTTAGAGAGTTTGAAAAGACAACAGAAAAGAAAACTCCAAGGGTGTCCTATTTCGTAAAGTTGTGTCTCCCGAGCCCGTAAAAGTATAAAACAATGTTTGAAAGAACCGCCCGACCATTACGATCGAGGAGTACTTTTCATAGTTAGTGACTTCGACCTGAAAAAGTAAAAAAGCGATCGAAATCACATCGTTTCATAACCGTTAACGAGCCTGAAACGACAAGGGCCCGACAATATTTTCTTTTTTTACACGGTCGGAAAAGAGTTTAAAGACGATTGCCTCTTATTCACGTTTAATGAGTCAAGAGGGGTAGCTCGGCGATCTTTTCGTCTTTAAACGGTCGGAAAAGAGATGAAAGTAAACCTCCATTTTTATTCTCTTTAACGAGTCAAAAAGGGAAAAGTACTCGGCAATCTTTTCATCTTTTACGAGTCTGAAAAGAGCTTAAAGGAGACTTGTCCTAGAGGAACGAGTGGTATAAAGGGTAGCAACTGGTTCCGGCAATGGTTGAACTACTCAAAACATGTAATGGTCAAGAGGCTGGCTAATAAAACCACTCATCGCTGCGGTTCCTCAGGAAAGGATAAACAACCAAGTGAAAGCATATGATCGGCCAAAGAGATGGTGGTGATGGAATGAAACAACCAAGGTTAATATAACAGAATTTAGCAGATAAAAGGCAATCACGAGATGTAAATCAGGTATGGGTTCATTTTTACACAAGCTTGAACCATGGAGAACTCTGCTTAGATTGAGTTTCATGTTAACACAAGATTGAAACGAAAAACTATGCTTGTTATCAGTTCACATGCCCCCAACATAATAACGCAAATCGAGGTACATGCCCCCCAAGCTTCATTGCATTCAACAAAGTGGATGGAATGAAGGTTCACTCTCGAGATCTATGAAAGACTCGACTTGTATTTTACGAGATCTTAATCAAAAGACTCGATTTGGAAAGGGAGTTGTTTCATTTTTTAATGAGGTTGACCTAGGAAAAGAACTATCCTCATAACCCTTATTTCATTTTTTAATGAGTTTGACACAAGATCAGGAACTATGCTCGGCCAGACCTAGTTTCATTTTTTAAGGATCTTGACATAGGAAAACGAACTATGCTCCACCCAAACCTAGTTTCATTTTTTAAGGAGCTTGACATAGGAAAACGAACTATGCTTCGCCCGAATTTCATCATAATGAATAGGAAGTCGGGGCTTCCAAGAGTGCCACTCCAGGTGGAAGGATAACATCTCGGAAGTCAAGACCCAATGCCCCCAGGACACTATGGATGACGGCGGCATCACTGGATACATGCACGGGATAAGTGGCCATGTAGTTGATCTGTGGTGGGGCAGATGCAACCGGTGGATGAAAACCAGGAGGGGATGACAACTGCGCGGGAGGGACCCGTGGACGAACAAACGATAATTGATCAATAGTCACTATCCTTCCATCGTGTGGAAAGCAAACCACACGGAGAAGTGAAGAGACCAGGGCCCCCATGGAATAAACATAGTCACGGCCAAGGAGAAGACTGAAATCTAAAGAACCTTGGGTAACCGATACATCTATATAGACGGTCTTGCCTCCCAAAGTAATAGGGAACTTTGGAAGGATCCCGAATGGTTGACTTGTTCCTCCGTCAAAAGCCGTCAGATTCTGTGCTACAGGCACAAGCTGTGGGGAACCCGAAGCTTGCCAAGTAGTGGCAGGCATAAGACTGACATATGCACCCTCATCCAAAATAGTGCCAGGTATTGCCTTATCATAGGCGTGTACCGTGACCCAGAAAGGTACATGGGATAGGAGGTGGGAGGTGGTCAAACGACTCCAGTCAAAGGAAACGACTGAACTACTTGGTGGGGGAATCGTATGATTGCCCCCCTACTCTAAAAGAACCGAAGCAGGACTCTCGGGAGCGACTGGGATAGGAGAATCATTTCCAGATTCGGGAGAATATGAGGAGACGAGAAGAACATGGGAATGATGCTCTTCTGAAACAGATTGGTCGACGGGTGGTGAACTCGAGTCGACACTCTTTCCGACCAATGGTTGGTCTGGAACACGCTGGGCACAGCCAGGTTCGGGAAGAGGGGCCTGGACAAGAGAAGAAATTGAATCAATCTATTTGTCAATAGGGGGACGATCTACGGCTGCAGAGAGACATTGATAACCAACGGGGAGTTGGGTTGAGGAAGTTGTAAGACTTTCCAATACAATGGAGGCTTTATCCATGAGTGGACAAAGGTGAAGGGGATGATTGCCTTCACAGAGTCTACAGGGGATTCAAATCTTCCCTTTTCCCTTACCATTTCCAACTGATAGGGTAGCATCACCGTGAGATTCAGAGGACGATGAGGGGTGGGCCAGATCGCGAGACCATACTTTTAAGACCTTAGGAATGCCAGGACAATCGCGAAGAAGATGGTCCTCCTTGCACAACCTACAAGGAAATTTGACCTTCCGCGGAGGAGCAGAAGGTGGCTCGACTTGAGTTGTACTTTTAACCTCTCACTTAGGAGTCTTCTTCTTCTTCGTCTTCTTCTTCTTCTTCTTAGCCACCTGGTTAATTGAATCTAGAATTTTGCCAGGCGAAGTAGAAGATGAGGACGCAGAAACAGGCGAAGAACGGGAGAGGTCCACCTTGGAATCAACATGATGTTGTTCGGGTGGAGGAGACGGTGGAACAGGAGTCATCACACTCGGGACCACCAAGGTTGAAAACAACCATACGGGCAAACCGATGGTTAACCCAGGCAAAGACAAAGTTGCCATATACGGAGCACCGGCATTTCCAAAAGAAGGAAATGGACTAGGGTTTCCATCCGGGGGTACACCTTGGCCGGTAGACTCGGGGAAGGTCGCCATTGAAAACGAGAAAGAACCCTACTCAAGCTAATGCAAACAAGATCTAACCGGGTAAATGTGAATCGTGTCCGAATAAATTTTAAGACGCGAGGACATAACTTAACCTTTTCATGTTCTAAGAGTCGAGAAAAGGACAAAAAGATGACTCTAGTCTCCTTCGAATGTTTAATGAGCCCGAAGTGACAAATGCTCAGGTGAGACTTTTCTTTTAGGGAGTCCGAAAAGGATCAAAAGTGAATACTCTGGAGAACTAGCCAAAGAGTTTACCAGACAATCCGTAAAACTGCATATACACCTTGGCAATCATATGAAAACCAAGGACTTCCCGTACGGCAGTCAATCTTCCCGAATGCTGTGTTCAGTGCATTACAGCTTGTAAGGCGGCAGACACGACTTCCTGTGGATAAAGGATGATAACCTAGTGGGGTCTCCACATATACTCCATGGTACGTGGGAGCACAAATCCGTGCTAGACCACTATTGAGTCACAAAAGGAGGAATCACCCAACCATGATGTGAAACAATAGTGACTAGGTTTAACAACACCGGAACACATCTCTAGCCTAGACCTCTAGATGTATGCGTTAAGTTCCAATGTGTTTTTAGATTCATTCAGTTCATTTTACGATTGATCTTTGATTAGGTTTCAATTTTCAGGTCCTACCGTATGTAATTTCTCACAATTTCCTCAATGCAAGCTATATGCCAAAATGCATCATTTTATTCGATGACTGCTAGCTACGAGATAGTTGAGATCTTTCAATCAAACAAAATTATCATAAAACAATCAACAATAACTCTAATGCAGCTAATGGCAATAAACGAAACTTTTCTTTAAAGTCACTAATCGCTAACAACAACGAAAAGCTCGAATTTCCATTAACTAATTCAAAGCAAAAGAGATTGTTCGTTTTCTTTTCAATGGCAAAGTTCACTAAACAAATTTTGAGAGATAATAACAAAGAGTAAAAGAGACAACTTTCACTCAATGAAAACACAATCAAGTCCCTGAAACACCAAGACAATCTTTCAAACCAAGAAAAATCACAAAAACCTCAATGAGCTATGTGATCTAAGCCCAAACGAAGCCAAGCGAAATCCAAACGAAAAAGAGGTAAATTGCTCAAAGAACACAATAAAAAGTTTTGACAACCACTAGGCAAGTGCAAAAAGTAGCCAAGAAGTTGACTAGACAATCAAAGAACCAAAAACTCCCACGAAAGGCTCGATGTACAAAGCCACTAGATGCTCTAGGGCTAGAATATGAAATCGATGGAAAGAGGCAAACACCCGAATGATGAAGGTCAAAAACCAGTCAAAAAAAGCTCTGACACACTCCAGTAGTTGAAAAAGATGTGACAAGACAAAAATCCAAGCTCAGAAGGCTTCCAAACAAGCAAACTGGAAAAGTTCACAGGCCTGGGGTGACTGTCAGGCTGTAACTCACGCTTTTAAGGGATTAGTGCGAGTTTCTTTTGTGCAACATGCGCCCACTGGCGCGACTGTCAGGGAAAAAGTCGCGCTAATCAAGTTTGCTAGCTTAAAAATAAAAACAAGCAGTCCATTGCTTGATCAACAGTATCCAGATAGACCAAGCAGCAAGAGACAACTTAAAAATTCAACCCAGAAAGCTTATCTAATCAAGAAAAACAAGAGAAGACCAAAGTGCAAGAAATTCTCCATGTTGTTCGGTTCGTAAACCAAACCGGAGATTGACTGAAGTGGCATTGATCTACTTCGCTAATGCAGAGCAATAGCGTTTCGAAGGCTACCTGTCCGTACTTCAGGCTTCGTCCAAAGTTTACGAATCAAACAACAAATAGCTTCCCCAGTGGAGTCGCCAAATTGTTGGAGAGGTAAATCCCCTCTGTGGACAGAGGCGATCCCACTAGCCCAAAATGGGTCTAGCAACAATCAAACAATGCTATCACGCAAGTTCCTAATTGCAAATTAAAGGTGGATTATAAGAGCCTACTTGGATTCCAACGCTAGTGTTGTAGAAGAGTTGACACTCTCGTTCCTTTGCTCTGGTCGGTCACGATCCTCACGATCTCCGTGAATGGACACCTACACATGCAAAGAACGACATGAATACAAGCATAAAATCCAATAGATGCAATTATATATCGGTCAGAAAAGATATAACTCAAGCATCATCACAATGAACAACAAGAATGGAACCATAATGATAGTCATGTATTATTGATAATCAACAAAGGAGAATACAACCATAGTTCTGACATCAAATCCTCCTTTGGCTGGGTGATCAGCTACATATGCCTTGCAAAGCTTGTCGGGATGGGGAACAAGCCTCTCTCTCTTTGATTATGGATGCAAAGAAGACTCTTACAGCAATCTCTTAGACTTTTGACAGTATAATTCTCCCTATGCTTGAACTAGCTTGTCAAATGCAACAGAACAAGCTTTTATAGATGGAGGAGGAGGAAAAGATACAATGAACCCAGACATCCATGGGATTAGCATTATCCTCGAAAAGCTATTATTGATAGAGATACGATGAATCTCGACATCCATGAGATTGGCATTATCCTTTAAAAGCTTCATGAGTCGAAAGGAAAAAAAATTTGGGCATGCGTTTGTTAGAAAGCTTTCCCAAACTTGGTTGGCGCGGGTAAGACTCTGAGACAGAGTACCAACTGGCGCGCCCTCTTTGGAGAATTTCCCCCATTGGCGCGGGTGATACACTGTGGATCCGCGCTAATGGAAAAAGGGGACTTTTTAAGGATATTCTGCAGGAGATGTCTGCAAGGCATATGAAGTCCATACTTAGGGGAACATAATGCAAGTGTTTTCAAGTTATGTCACTTCTCACAGGTCCCGGAATGAGTCCTCCAAAGTGCGGGAAAGGGGTAACAGGGATGGTGACAAATGGTGACAAATTACTGTGTAACAGAACTCAACAACAAATTCCTTATAATTTTGACAAGAATATCTAGAGCAAGATGTAAATCTTGAGATGTTCTTCAAATCAATTTCGTGTTGTTCAGAATCAGATATGGCACTCGTAATGAACTTCATAGACTATGTTGTGTTATTTGATGTTGTATGTGACCTTCCTTCGCCTACAACATGATCCCATGGAAACAAGTTCTTCAAATGAAATTGGTGGCATTTGATGTTAGAGAAGACACTGGTTGTTGATTTCATAGAATGTATTGTGTTATTTTATGTTTTTTATGATATTTCTTCACCTCCAAGATACATGTAAAAATCATAGCATGTAATGGCCATTAGTGATAACCACATTCTCTCTTTCAACCTTGTCCAAGCTCACAAAAACCTTTTATAATCGCATAATATGTTTCAAGTATGACACATTATATTTAAGAAGATTTTTTACTCTCAAGATTGACTCAGTAAATCTAATTAATACATCCTATAATCCTTAATTTGATCGAGGTGGCTCTAGGAACACTCAGAATTCAAAAGGGGCCTTGAAAAAAGCTTAAAAATGAAAGTCCTCAGATAGAAATGAAACTAGTACCATATCGTAGCGCCCATCGCCCTGATTCCAATGATGTGAGTGACACTCAAATCCGAGTTCGTATGCTCAAGTTATAACTGGTCAAATTTCGGGTCAAACTTGGACAAGTGGTAGCCACTAACAAGGCAACAATTTAGCAGAGTCCTGGTGCATGGAATCTAGCTACTGGACAGGCCAAATTTTTTGCCTACTTAATTTTCCCAGTGACTCTTATTTTTCGGCGACAGATTTTGAACCACTGTGTTATGAAAATAAAATAAAAATATAATTTTGGGTGATAGGATGCCGCCCCCGCAACCCACGGAACCATTTGATACCATATGTATAATAAACAGCGTGTTGGGTAGACCAACCCCGACAAGCCTGCTCGACCATCGATCATACACACAAAACACATGTTATATGTAATACAGTGGCAGACTCGCCAACCACTAACAATATACCATATACATCCTGATGGGTGTCAAACTTGCCTGACTTAACCGATGGTCGCTCTGCATAGTAAAAGATCACCAAACCAACATATGTTACAACATGTCATAAACCGTAGTCGCCAAACTGCATTTGACCACCAGTGTTGAAATATGTTAAACCACGTTTAAAAAAAACAACAACCATATGCTATGTTGGTCGGGCGGGGTTTGGAACCGCCAACCTCCCCTAACAACTTAAGCCTTGTTGCCAACAGGCCAAATGACCCACATTACAATTAAGTTCTCTACCTATTATATCAACTCAAATCATTTTCCATCAAAGAAGGCCTGACAGAAGCTTGAGTGGCCTGTTGGGTGGAACCATGAGTGGGGGAATATTCCAAGATGCTGAAAATATTCCCTTAGAGGGCCAGATATGCCAGTGTCATAAATTGACAAGTTTATATTCATTTTTGCACGTTTTCCCACTAGGATTCCAACCATGTGATCTGTTTCCCCATATGAGTAGTAGAGCTTCAGCTGCCCAATATCAAGGAATCTATGGAGAATCTTGTGAAATCTAAAAGATTCACTTGGAGGCTTATTTTTTGTCGAGGCAGAATGATGTCAACTTTATAGTCATTTTCCACAGAATTTCACAGGGAGTGTAGTGGTGTGCTCAAAATATTAATCCAAGCAGCAAATATTTAGGCGATCTTCAAGAAGGAATATTTCGGTGAATTTTTGAGATTCGTGAGGGTCCAAAATTTGATAGTTTCAGAAAGGGGAAATGATTGAAGTTGTTTGACATGATTTTGCTTCACAAGTTCAGTGATGCAGTCCACTTCGTCAATTGAGCTTTGCATCTTTTGGCCTTCCTCAAAAGTAGAGGTAAATGATGCAATTATGCCATGTCTTTCTTATGGTTTGTTGAGATGATGTTTTTGTTGTTGATATCTATGATTACCATTACGTTGAGGGATACTTTTATTCCACGTCATGTGAGAATTTATTAGCTTGTAACGCTGAAGGAGAGCTCATTTAAGTGAGCGTTAGTATAGGGAGACTGTCTCATGGAGAGACATGCCACTCTAGTTGAGGGCATTTATCCTTGTAATGAAAAAGAATGTACCATGTACTCATCATCATCTTACAACATTCAATGAAGTGGCCTCCCCACTCTTGACACTAGGGCCCAGAGACATAACCCACACTGGGTGAACTCCATTACCAATGTGTTTTGTTCTTGATTTGGTGATTGTCATTATGGTTTTTCTTTTTTAAATTATGCACATGTGGTCATATTATACTCTTTCACATGCAATTTTTCGAACATCAGAGAAGTAAAAGATCTTGCTTAATTCCGGTAGCTGAAGAGATCCAGATAATTTTTGCTATTAGAGCAGTATTCTTGTTGATGTGAATTGCGAATGTGAATGATTGAACATGCAACCAGAATGGAAATGGAGAAAAACAAATATCCCTATGAGGACCTCCTCAGAATGGCACACATGGTAGACATAATGTATTTAGATTATGAGTATAATATGGCAAGAGAGGAACGAGAGAAAGAAAGAGCAGAGGACAATGCTCCATCTCCATCATCCAGTGATTATTCTTCTTCTTTATCATCCTATCATCATTCAGATGAGGAGATCAATGAGAGTCTTCAAGCAGAGAATTTTGAATTGAGGAGGCTTCTACGAGTAGAAAAAGAGGAGAAGTAAGGATTGGCGCTTCAGTTATGGGCCACAGAAGAGGCCTTGGAAAAATTGAAGTGCAATGAAGTTTTAGCGAAGCCATCATCACCTGCTCCAGAATCGATAACTGAGTTAAAAGATGTTGATCATTCTTTAGTTTCATTTTCACATGACACTATTTCTATAGGAATCATGGAGGTACCCATTTTAGGAATTGGCCTGAGACTCCTTACAAGAATGGGGTATAAAGGAGGAGGACTTGGTATTAATGGCCAAATAACGACTCAACCATTGGAGGCTATATGAAGACCTCAATTTGAAGGTTTGGGATACATTGAAGGAGAGTGATAGAAGGAAATAGAAGCTTCCAAGACATTGTTGAAACCATAAAAAAAAGAGGATGATTGGAACACATCCCAATCCTCCCACGATAGTGCACATTGTAGAGTAAGAGTTAAGGAAAAATATCGTCACTGGGGATGCACTAGAGATAGTCAAGAAAGGTATAAACTATTTGAGCATTCCAAAGTTAATTTTGATTACAAGCATGTCAATGATGAACAAAACTCATGGCATAGAAAGCTTTGTATTTTTCGTGGTTTACATAACCATGTGGTTGTTGGGTATTCGAAGAGAATGGCAACAAGAAAGAGGAAGAGGCGTGAAATTCCTTCTCCACATCAGGGAAAGAAGAAGGTTAAGAAGTTGTAGAAGAAGAATATATTTTGCAATCATTGCAACAGAGGTTGACATCAAAGAGCCACATGTTGGAGACTCCATCTAGAGTAGCATCTTAAGGACAAAGTGCCCATGCAAGAACCAATTGGAAAAGTTTTTCAGCAAGTGAATCTACCAGAGGGAGATGATGACCCATTCACTTTCATGAGTGACATATGGTTTTTCTAGATATGGTATCTTGTCATGGCCACACTTTGTAAATCATGTGTTTCTATATAAATGTAAAAGTGATGATGTGTTTCCCATCACTTGTTAAATAAATGATGATGTTTTGGTTTTGATAGCTGGGGTATTGGTTTATATTCTGATGTAAACTTGACTAAAGAGTGTGTCCTATAAACTCTTCGCAAGTATGTGGATGCTTGGGTCATGATTGGTCATGTAATTGAGCATGCAGTTTGCAAATATTGTACTATATGTTTGCAGAGGATGCATGTGTCAATTCATCACTTATGGCTCCAAAGAACAAGGGTGAAGGAGAAAAAAGTGTGAGCTGTTAGGATGCTTGTGGTGCAGACAATGTAACATAGTAGTTGCGGATTATGTTCACGCTTTTGCAGGACCAAAATCTCGTCAGTGGGGAGGAATGATATAGGTGGCTCTGGAAACACTCAAAATTTAAAAGTGGCCTTGAAAAAAGCTCAAAAATAAAATTCCTCAAATAGAAACGAGACTAGGACAAGATCATAATTCTCTTCCCCCCAAATCCATTTTCACGAAATTTCACAGGGAGTGCAGTGGTGTGCTTAGAATATTCATGCAAGAAGGGATTTTTTTGGCATCTTGAAGAAGGAATCTTTGGGGGAATCTTCAATATTCTTGACGGTCCAAAATTTGACGGTGTCAGAAAGGAGAAAAGTTTATACTAATTTGACATGATTTTGTGTCACGAGTTCAACGGTGCAGTCCATTTCATCAGTTGAGCTTTGAAATTTTTTGCCATCCTTGAAAGTGGAGGTAAATGATGCAGTTATGCCATGTCTTTCTTCTGATTTGCTAAGATGATGTTTTTTTTGTTGAGATCCTTGATTATCATTATTTGGAGGGATATTTGTATGCCACGTCATGTGAGAATTATTAGCTTATCATGATTAAAGAAATCCCATTTGAGTGAGAGTTCTTATAGGGAGAACGTCTTGTGGAAAGACATGCCACTCTGGTTGAGGGTATTTATTCTTGTTATGACAAATAATGTACCATGTACTCATTATCATTTAGCAAAATTTAATGAAGAAGCCTCCCCACTCTTGACATCATGGCCCAAAGATGTAACCCACACTTGGTGAACCCCATTATCAATGTGTTTGTGTTCTTGATTTAATGGTTGTCATTATGGTTTTTCTTCTTTGAAATATGCATATGTGGTCATTCTATACTCTTTCACATGTAATTCTGCTAACATTATAGAAGTAAAAAATCTTAATTAATTCCGATAGCTAAAGAGATCCGGGTCAAGTTAGAGACTATAATAAAAAAAATTGGAAACCCAGCGATCGGAAATCTTAGGAGACAAGAAACTGTGCGTAAAAAGGTTGTATGGGAAGCACCCTTGGATTCAAAAATCTAAATCATAATATAGGCAAATCTTATTAGTGGACGTTTGGGATGTTTTACGCATTTTTTTTTATTATGTTGTTTAGAGAAAATACGAAGGGATAAAATTGCGTATGGAAAATGCAAACATGCCTGTAATCATAAACTAACATCGTTGCAGATGGAAAGTTTTGATGCATAGAAAGATTAACGACTTGAATTGTGTAGATTTTCCTTTTCTTTATCTCACATCACACATCTAGATTTTGTTCCTGTAAGGAATGATGACTTGCAATTTACTATGAAATTTAGTGTGTTACAAACGTCACATACTTTTCTTAAAATTATGAAATTTAGTGTGTTACAAACGTCACATACTTTTCTTAAAATTTTAAAATGATACGATGAATATGAAATAACTCGAACTAAGCTAAACAGTTCACTTCACTCATGTCTTTAATTCACTTTATTGATTTTAGTACGGAGATCTTAAATATAGGAGTCCAAAGACAATCTCTTTATTATTGAAATGGAGATTTTAACGACTATTTATCGTACTTTTCAATATCTTGTTTTTTAAGATGTTTAAAAAATAGAAGGGAGAGATTTCACTATTGAACGCATAGGATTTCACAATCGGTGGCAATTATGTTGTTAACACGATATTTTTGAATACAAAGCATGTACAAATTTTAAAAAGACATTTCGATTCAAATTGTAGAGAGTTTCAAAAAGGTCCTTTTGAACACTCTACACAATTTACATCTCAAGACATCTCCTTAACATTTTTAATTGTTACAAATCTAATTAACATTTCAATTGTTTTTTATAAATCTACATACTTTTTGAAAGGTTAATTAATATTTTAAAGACATAATAGCATAATTATAGTCTTAAATAACAATGAATATTTGAGATATTCCTAACCTTATATAGACATAAAAATAGCAAATTTTCAAGGTCTCAGCATGACGGTATTGGGCATGGAGATTTTCATATATAATATAAATGATTTATTGAGAAAATGTGAATAACTTAAATTTAATTTTTTTATTTATTTTTCAAGGAAGCGTGAAGATAAGAAAATATCAAAACTACATATTTAGGTCATAGTTTTGAATTTTTGAGGTATAAATTTATGTATTAAAATGACAAAATACGCTTTTCAAATAAAACAATTAGTCAATTTAATGGAATATCTAAGGGTACAAGAAAAATCAACTTATTAAAATCTAAAATTTCGTGGATGAACCACAATGAATTATATTGAACCATAGTTGAACATGGAGGCCTATAATGCATGGTCAAAGTTAACCATAGTCAAATTATGGTTATACGTCAAAACCACCATTTCAATGGTAACCATGGTCAACTATACACAAATCATTCTCAACTATAAACAAACCATAGTCAAAATATGACTCACCATAGTCAAGTTGTATTCAAACCATGGTCAGTTATAGTCAATCGTGTTCAACTATCGTTGAGCATAGGTAAACCATGGCTGAATGATGGTCAATCATAGTCAAAACATATTCAACCGTAGTCAATCATGATCAACCATATTCAAAACATAGTTAGTGATGTTTAAACATGGTGAATTTGGACAACCACATATCAATCCCTTGGGTTTATTAATCTAAGGGTTCATATTCCTAAGGTATAATATTAGTCATAGGGTTGATAATATTAATCCTTGGGTTTAATATAAATCCCTTGGGTTTATAATCATGGTCAACCTTGGTCCAATGTCACATTGTGACAAATATTGTCTCAATATGAAAATCAACCATGGTTAACCATAGCCTAACATCACAATGAGACAAAGATTGTCTCAATAAGAAAATCAACCATGGTTAACCATGGTCAACCCTATTTATTTTAGGGTTTTAGTCTTAATCCCTTGGGTTTATTATTCCCTTTGGTTTATTAATCTAAGGGTTCATATTCCTAAGGTATAATATTATTCGTAGGGTTGATAATATTAATCCTTAGGTTTAACATAAACCTTGGATTTATAATCATGGTCTACCATGGTCCAAAATTAGATTGTGACAAATATTTTCTCAATATGAAAATAAATCATGGCTTAACATCACATTGTGACAAAAATTGTCTCCAAATGAAAATCAATCATTGTCAACCATGGTGAAATGACACATTGTGACAAAGATTGTCTCAATATGAAAATAAACCGTGGTAAACCATTGTCAAGCATGTTAATTTTAGGGTTTATAATATTTATCTTAGGGTTTATATACCTTCAATTTACAATATTAATCCCTTGGATTTAATGTTATTCCCTTGGGTTTATAATCCCTTTGGTTTTAGTATTAATCCATTTTCTTTATTATTCCCTTGGGTTTATAATATCAATACCTTGGGTTTATTAATCTAAGGGTTGATATTCCTATGGTATAATATTATTCATAAAATTTATAATAATAATCCTTGCGTTTAATATAAATCACTTGGATTTGTAGTCATGGTCAACAATGTTCGAATGTCACATTATGACAAAGATTTTCTCAATATGAAAATCGACCATGGTCCAACGCCGCGTTCTGAATAATATTTTCTTGATATGGAAATAAATCACGCCCAACCATGGTCAATCATGGTCCAAAGTCACATTGTGAAAAAGATTATCTAAATATGAAAATCAACCATGGTCAACGATGGTCAAACATTACGTTGTGACAAAGATTATCTCAATATGATAATCAACCATGGTCAACGATGGTCAAACATTACGTTGTGACAAAGATTATCTCAATATGATAATCAACCATGGTCAACCACTCCTTGGGTTTATTAATCTAAAGGTTAATATTCCTAGAGTGCAACATTACTCATAGGGTACATAATAATAATTCTACGATTTAATATAAATCCCTTGGATTTATAATCATGGTTAACCATGGTTGAATGTCACCTTGTGACAAATATTGTCTCAATATGAAAATCAACTATGGTCAACCATGGTCCAATGCCCCAATGTGATAAAGACTGTCTCAATATGAAAATCAACCATGGTCCAAAGTCACACTATGAAAAATATTATCTAAATATGAAAATAAACCATGGTCGACCATGGTCCAACGACACATTGTGACAAAGATTGTCTCAATATGGAAATCAATCATGGCCAACCATGTTTATGTTATGGTTTATAGTATTTATCTTAGGATTTATATACCTAAGGTTTATAATATTAATCCATTGGGTTTAATATTATTCTGTAGGTTTTAATAGTATTAATCTTTAGGTTTAATAAAAATCCCTTGGGTTAATGATCATGGTCAACCATGGTCTAATGTCACATTGTGACAAAGATTTTCTCAATATGAAAATCAACCATGGCCAAACATAGTCTAACGTCACATTATGACAAAGATTGTCTCAATATGAAAATCAACCATAGTAAAGCATTGCCAACCCTATTTATTCTACGGTTTTTGGTATTAATCCCTTGGGTTTATGATATCAATCCCTTAGTTTTATTAATCTAACAGTTCATATTCATAAGGCATAATAATATTCATTAGGTTGATAATATTAATCCTTAGATTTAATATAAATCCCTTGGATTTATAATCATGGTCAACCATGGTCCAATGTCACAGTGTGACAAACATTTTCTCAATATCAAAATTAACCATACTCGAATGTTGCATTGTAAGAAAGATTGTCTCCATATGAAAATCAATCATGGTCAACCATGATTAAACATCACATTGTGATAAATATTGTCTCCATATGAAAATAAATCATGGTCGACTATGATCCAACACCACACTTTAGCAATGATTGTCTCCATATGAAACTCAATCATAGTAAATTATGGTCCAATGTCGCACTGAGACAAATATTGTTTGCATATGAAAATCAATCATCGTCAACCATCGTAAAACATCGCATTGTGACAAAGATTCTCTCAACATGAAATCAACCATGGTCAACCATGTTTATTTTAGGGTTTATAGTATTTCCCTTAAGGTTTATATACATTGAATTTATAATATTAATCTTCTGGTTTAATATTTAATTCCCTTGGGCTTATAAACCCTTGGGTCTTTACTTTTAATCCCTTGGGTTTATTATTCCCCTAGGTTTATAATATCAATTCCTTAGGTTTATTAATTTAAGGGCTCATATTCGTAGGGTATGATATTACACATAGGATTTAAAATACTAATACCACGGTTCAATATAAATCCCCTGGGTTTATAACCATGGTCAAGCATGATCCAATGCCACATTATGACAAAGATTGTCTCAATATGAAAATCAATCATTGGAAACCATGGTCCAAAGTTGCATTGTGACACAGATGGTCTCAATACGAAAATCAACAATGGACCATTGTCACATTGTGGCAAAGATTGTCTAAATATGAAAATCAATCGTGGTCAACCATTGTCAACCATCGCCAACCATGGTTAATCGTGGTCAACCATGATCCAGTGTCACATTGTGACAAAGATTGTCTCAATAAGAAAAACATTCATGGTCAACCATGGTTCAATGTCACATTGTGACAAATATTGTTTCAATATGAAAATCAAGCATGGTAAACCATGGTCAACCATGGTAAACCATGTTTATTTTAGATTTATAGTATTTATCTTAGGGTTTATATACCTAGGTTTATAATATTAATCCCTTCGGTTTACTAATCTAAGAGTTAATATTCCTAGGGTGAAATATTATTCATAGGGTTTATAATATTAATCTTTATGTTTCATATAAATCCCTTGGTTTTATAATCCTTTTCAACCATGGTCAACCATGGTCCAAAATCACATTGACACAAATATTTTTTTAGTATGAAAGTCAACCATGGTCTAATGTCACATTGCGATAAATATTGTCTCAATATGAAAATCAATCATGCTCAAACATGGTCAACCATTGTCTCACTATTAAGATCAACCATGGTCAACGATGGTCAACCATGGTGTAACGTCACATTATGAGAAAGACTATCTCAATATGGAAATCAAACAAGGTGAACCATTGTCAATAACCATGGTCACAATGTGACAAAGATTGTCACATGGTCCAATGAACCATGGGAAACCATGGTAAACCATGGTCCAATGAACCATGGGAAACCATGGTAAACCATGGTCCAATGTCGTAATGTGTCAAAGATTGTATCAATATGAAAATTAACCATGGTCAACCATGGTCCAACGTCTCTTTGTCACAAACATTGTCTTCATATGAAAATCAATCCCGGTCAACCATGGTCCAATGTCGCATTGTGACAAGTATTGTCTCAATATGAAAATTAACCATGGTCAACCATGTTTATTTTATGGTTTATAATATTTATCTTAGGTTTGAAACACCTTGGGTTTATAATATTAATCCTTTGGGTTTAATATTATTCCCTTGGGTTTATAATCCCTTAGGTTTTTAGTATTAATGTCTTAGGTTTATTATTCCCTTGGGCTTATATTATCAATCTCTTGGGTTTATTAATCTAAGGGTTCATATTCCTCGCATTTATAATATGAATTACTTGGGTTTTTGACGCCTTGGATTTATAATATTAATCCTCATGTTTATAATATTAATATTAGGGTTTAATATTTATTTTAGGGTTTATAATATTTATCTTAGGTTCAAAGATGGTCAACCATGGTCAATTATGGTCAACCATGGTCCAAAGCGACATTTTGAAAAAGATTGTCTCACTATAAAGATCAACCATGGTCAATGATGGTCAACCATGGTCCAACATCACATTGTTAGAAAGCTTGTCTTAATATGAAAATCAAACAAGTCAATCATGGTCAAACATGGTCAATAACCATGGTTACATTGTATAAAATATTGTCTCATGATCCAACGTCACATTATGACAACCATGGTCAACCATATCCAAACATCGCATTGTGACAAATATTGTCTCAATATGAGAATCATCAATGGTCAACCATGGTCCAATGTCGCATTGTCACAAATATTGTCTTCACATAAAAATCAATCATGGTCTACCATTGTCCAATGTCGCATTATGACAAAGATTATCTCAATATGAAAATCAACCATGGTAAACCATGGTCAACCATATTTATTTTAGGGTTTATAATATTTATCTTAGGATTTATATACCTTGGGATTATAATCCCTTGGGTTTATAATGCTTGGGTTTTTAGTATTAATGCCTTGGGTTTATTATTCCCTTGGGTTTATAATATCAACCCCTTGGGTTTATAATCTTGGTCAACCATGCTCTAACGTCACATCATGACAAATATTGCCTGAATAAGAAAATCAACCATGGTCAACCATCATCAACCACGGTCAATGATGGTCTATCATGGCCAACCATTATGGTAACCATGGTCCAACAGTGCATTCTAACAAAAATTGTCTCAATATGAAAATCAATCATTGTCGGCCATAATTAATCATCATTGTTTTTTCCGTGATAGAATTGCAGGTAACAGAACAAGGGTAAAGGATTATTGGAAGGTTAATGACTTGTCGGAGGGATGGAGAGTCTGGGAGGAACCGACAGAATGGGATCCGGAACTTAACTCAGATCTCCAAGATCTTTACCGGAAAGAAATGGGATCAAGGAAACTCAGAGTTCGTCATGGGAAAGACATCCTCCGGTGGGGGAACTCAATGAAGGGGACATTTACAACCAAAGAGGCTTATTTTCTAATGGAGTCTCAAAGCGGAGGTGAAAGAAATTGGGAGTGGAAAACAATATGGGAAGGAAACTGGTGGCCAAAGGTGTCCATCTTTGTTTGGTTAGCCTCAAAAAACAAAATTCTGACCTGGGATCGTATCCGAAAGAAGGGTTTCAACGGCCCTTCACGATGTTACCTGTGCAACAATGATGATGAGACTAGAGATCATTTGATGATCCGATGTCCATATGCAGAGAAACTCTGGATGCTTACCAAACGTCTGTTCAATAAACCAGGAATTAATATCAGAGAATTTAATGATGTAGTTTTCCAGTGGAACAAGGAAACCTTTCAATGCAGGGTTGTCCAGAGGGCTTGGAATCTGATACCTACCTTTATTCTTTGGATAGTCTGGAAGGAGCGAAATAGGAGGATATTTCAGAATTCGGCTAAGAATCCAGAAGTAATTTGGGAGCAGGTGGTTGAGAGTACGCGGGAGACTATCCTAGTCGATAAGTGGGAGAGTGATGACTGGAAGACTACCCCGGAAGAACAAGAAATCCTAAACAAACTAAATCTAAAACTAGAGATGGTTCACTTTAAATGTTCGGCCAACCCTGATATGAGAACTCAGAGCCCAGAGAAGTTCACCTACCCGAGAGAACAATTTGTTAAACTCAACTTTGACGGGGCCTCGAAGGGCAACCCGGGTGATGCAGGCTTTGGGGGGATTTTCAGAGACAACAATAATCAAGTCAGGTGGATCTATGCTGAATGGGGGGGACAGATGACCAATAACAAGGCCGAGTTTTGGGCCCTGCATCAAGGATTACGAATTGCCATCAGGAATGGCTATACCAATCTGGAAATTACAGGGGACTCGAAGATTGCTGTGGACATGATGAGGAGGCTCAATAATGGTCAGGGTTGGGAGAAAGTAACCAAAAGCTGGCGGACGGCAGGCATAGTTCAAGAAATAGCAGGGTTGATTAAACGCATCGACTACAGAATTATCAGCCATGTTCGGCGAAAGGGGAATCAGGTAGCGGACTGGCTAGCTAATTGGGGCTGCAGTGGTCGTGGCAGCTCAATTGACAGACAGTGGAGAGCCGTGGAAGGAAACCGGGAGTGGAAAGAGTTGGCGGACCTAATTAAGGTGGATCATGATCACGCCACGAATGACAATGAACGGATCAATGAGCTGGATCAGCAGGGCGTCTTGGAGACCCCGTTGTAAGAATATGGTGCAATTGGGATTCGTGAAAATCATCATAGCAGGCAGCAGGATGAAGGATCAGGATTTTGGGGACAGTACAGAGGTGGCGGAAGGAGAGGTTAGGCATAAGTACACACAACGCAAGATTATTAATACCCGAACTATGAATGGCGATGGTGGAGGTTCGCCTGACATCACTCCAGAGGGAATGAATAATGATAAGATGGTTGGGAGGAGTGGTTCACCGGAGAGTGACCGGCGGCATTCGAAAACCGGTCTTTGCGGTTTCTCTGAGGCAACAAACTTGTTATATAATCAAAGAGGGTCGATTATGTGGGCATTGAGCGAGCTCATAATCTGGGCAAGAGCTGAGGGTTCCATTGAACGGCATAAAAGAATAACGATCAGTCTTGGCAAGCAGAGAACAAGGAGTATCAGACCCCCGGACAGTATGGAAACCAGACAGAAGCTGAGACAAACGACGGAACAGCAGGGTGTAGGAGAGGAGAATAGTAATCGAAAGGGCAAGATTCTTATGCAGACGGAGCCTCCTTTCTCAGTGTGGGAGGTAGAGGAGGACTCGGAAGAAGACGTGACCCCTGGCGCAGTAAGGGATCGAGGGTGCCACCAGGAGCACCTGGCTGAGGAAGGAAATGAGCAGGTGAAGGCAGATCATTTTGGTCCTAGAGACATGAAGATCCGTCGCTATGGTTTGAGGAAACACAGTGATACACCTGACCAGGAAAAGGACCGGGATGGTAAGAGAGTCAAAGGCCGGAAGGGGCACGAGAAGGAGGAAGGGGAGACTTCCAGGCGTGGTCAGGGGAAGAACAGGAAGCCGAAGGAGACGGTTAACCACCGCGCTCGGAAGGCTGAGCAGGCTTTCCTCCGTTTCTCCAACCAGGCAGTGCGCAAGGTCATGCAGCGGCTTGAAGAGGAAGCGCTTCAGGATCAATCCGATGAGGAAATAGAAGATTGGACTTTTCTCCTCCACGACCCGGGGCACACCAGAGGGCGTATGTCCTTATTTAAACAGTCCCTTCACATCTACTGGGTAATGAAGGGGATTATGGCTAAGGCGCTGACACAAGTGGCGAAAGAAATGGTTAATTTAGCTAAGGGAGAGCCAGACATTCGACGTGAACTGAGTTTCCTTCGTCTAGCCTTGTCGAAACAGGAGGAGAAACTGGATGCTATACAGCAAATGTTGATTCGGGACCAGCCAGCAAATGCAGAAGCAGCGCACCAGCAACCTGAGGGAGACAATGACTGATACGAGATATGTTTAGAACTTGCAGAAATTTTTTTGGTTACTGCTTTGTATATGTCAAAGATAGGAAAAATCATGCAATACAGAGTAGTAGTTTTAGCAATAGTTTTAGTAAATTACAGGATTGCATAGCCTATCTAGCAAAAACTGCCAGACTGTGGACCTATTTTTTTTGGGCTGCTATTAAGAATTATAGGTGGAACCATGTCCCGGTTTCCCCTAGAGGGCGGGCAGAATCTGTTTTTTGAATGCTGTAATGTTCTGTTTGATCAAGTAATAGAATGAGCACCATCTTAGCTTACAAAAAAAAAATCATCATTGTTTTTTCTTATCAAATAATAATATCAATTAATAAATTAATTATTATTAAATAAAAATGAATTAATTATTATTATTATTTAATAATTAATAATTAATAATTAATAATTAATAATTAATAATAAAATATAATAAACATTATTAGTGTTATTATTATTAGTAACAAAAAAATATAAATTATTAAAAAAATCGATAAATAATATTAAAAAATAATTATGTCTCGTATATTAATAAATTAATTATTATAAAAAAATAAATCAAATAATTATTATTATGTTATTTATTAATATAAATAAATCATTATTAATATTTAATTAAATTATTAATAAATTATTATTAGTAGTAACAATATTATTATTACTTTTATTATTTAATTAAATTATTTAATATTATTTTATTTAAAATTATTTATTATTGTTTAATTATTTAATAATAATATTAATTGATAATAGCAATAATATTAACTAATAACAATAACCTTGATAATAACCATTATTTAATAATAATAATAATAACAACTATATATATAATATTATTATTATTTTTATTATATTTATTAATGTTTTGGTAGATACAAATGAAGCTTTCGCCATATATCAACCACATTAATATTTTTAATGTGGTTGTGCCAACTTTACAATATGTAAATTCATTATAAAAATTCTTTAAATCATTTTTACAAATTACTATTTTTCATGTTTAAATTGTCATTAACACTTTTTAAAAAACATGATTAACTTAACTCTCATCATTTATATTCTAAAAAAATAATTGTTTTATGAATTCTGTATTATAATAGGTTTTGTATAAATAATTGTTTTATGAATTCTGTATTATAATAGGTTTTGTATTATTTATAATGTAATTTCTATAATCATTAAAATCAATTTAATAGTAATATAATTATAAATAGAAATTATTACAATAATTATATAACTCATTCTAAAAAAATTAATTATTTTGTGAATTCTTTATTATAATAGGTTTTGTATTATTTATAATATAATTTCTATAAACATTAAAATCAATTTGATAATAATATAATTATAAATAGAAATTAATATTTTTTAAATAGTGAGAAAGTCAATCGTAATTGATAGCTATTATAAAACCACGACACGTGTAATGATTTTGCTAGTGGTCCCTAATAGGGCAGAGTTTAGCTCTTGAAAAAGCCTCTTAGTATTTAAAGAAGACTAGTTCTTAATAAAGTAAAAACAGTTTTATTTATAATATAATAATAAATACAAAACAATATTTTGTTTTAATAGCTCGCGTTATAAAATTATTATTTTATTTATTTTTATTATTGTATTTATTTTACACAAATGAGTTGGAATCACCTTAATCCGTGCACATATCAGAAGGATGGCTTGCGATATTTTATGAAAGAGGTACATGATTGTGTTTAAGTGCGATAGCGTTGTTGTAGAAATTATTATTATTTAGAACATTTATTTGAAACACAGTTTACAAGGGATTGTTGTATTTAATTTTCTTTTGCTCAATATAATTTTTTTTGTTTATATATAGTTTAAGATATAGTTTAATAAATTATGAATTTTAAATTTTAAATTCGTATATGATGAAGATGGTTAACGTCTATTAAGACCAAATTTTGGTTTATCGGAAATTGAAATTGAGACCAAACATAAAATTGAAATTCTAATTTTTCATATATATAGCACAACTACATTAAAAATATTAATACAGTAGATATATATTGAAAATTTCATTTATATCTACCAAGCCTTTGATAAATATATAATAATAATAATATTATTATTATAATTAATAATAATAATTAATATATATTAATTATTGTTAATTAACAATTATTATAATCGTTTTAAAATAATTATTATTATTACGAAATAATAATTGTTATTAAGATTATTGTTATTAATTAATATTTCTATTTTTATCTATATATATTATTAAATAATAAATAATAATAAATAATTTACTAAAATAATAAAAATAACAATAATATTGTTACTAACCATTTTAATTAATTAAAAATTTCATTAAATATTCATAATAATTAATGAATAATAATTTATTTAATTATTTATATTAAAATATAAACATAGTAATTATTACTTAATTTAATTTTTAATATTATTTATTGAAAAATATAAATATTGTTTTTTAATGATTTATATTCAATTTTGTTAATAACAATAATAATGTTTATAATAATTTATTATTATTAATTATTGATGGTTAAATTAATAATAATTAATTAAATCATTTTTATTTAATAATAATTAATAATTAGTAAAAGAAAATAAATCAATTATGATTCACCATGGCGGACCATGATTGATAATATTGAGACAATCTTTGTCGAAATGTGACATTGGACCATGGTTACCATCATGGTTGACCATCAATGACCATGATTAACCATTATTGATTTTCTTATTGAGACAATATTTGTCACAATGCTACATTGAACCATGGTTGATCATGATTATAAACCCAAGGGATTTATTATAAACCCCAAGATTGATATTCTAAACCCTATGAATAATTTTACACCCTAGGAATTTGAACCCTTAGATTAATAAATATAAATGATTGATATTATAAACCCAATTGAATAATATTAAACCCAAAGGTATTAATATTATAAACCCAAGGTATATGAATCCTAAGATAAATATTATAAACCCTGAAATGAACATGCTTTACCATGGTTTACCATGGTTGATTTTCATATTGAGACAATCTTTGTCATAATGCAACATCGGACCATGGTTGACCATGATTGATTTTCATATGAAAAAAATATTTGTAACAATGGGACACTGAACCATGTTTGACCATGGTTGATTCTCTAATTGAGAAAATCTTTGTCACAATGCGACTTTCAACAATAGTTGACCATGGCTGGCCATGGTTGTCACAATGTTTCGTTAGATGATGAGATAATCTTTGTCACAATATGACCATTGGTTGACCATGATTGACCATGTTTGATTTTTATATTCAAAAAATATTTCTAACAATGTGACGTTGGACCATGGTTGATCTTCATAGTGAGACAATATATCTCACAATGTTGCGTCAGGCCATGATTGACCATGCTCGACCATCTTGGGCTCTAAGATAAATATTATAAATTCTGAAATAGTCCCCAAGGGATATAAACCCTAAGATAAATATCATAAACCATAAAATAAATATTAAACTCTAATATTAATATTATAACCTCAGGATTAATATTATAAATCCAATGGATTAATATTAAAAACCTAAGGGAATAACATTGAACCCTAGCATTAATATTAAACCATAGGAATATAAATCCTACGATTAATAAACCCAATTGATTATTATTTTAATACTAAGCGATTAATAAACCCAAGGGATTTATATTAAGAACCAAAGAGATTAATATTGAGAGCCCAAGAGATTAATGTTATAAACCCTTGGGATTATTATTATAAATGTAAGTGATTATTAATATTATAAAACAAATACATTAATAAACCCAAGGGATTTATATTACACACCCTAGGAATATGAACCCTTATATTAATAAACCCAATGGATTGATAATATCAGTTGAAGGGAATAATAAACCCAATGCATCAATACTGAAAACCCAAGGGAATAATATTAAAAAAAAGGGATTAATATTATAAACCTAAAGTATATAAACCCTAATATAAATATTATAAACCCTAAAATAAACATGCTTGACCATGGTTTACCATGGACAATTTTCTTATTGAGACAATCTTTGTCACAATGCGACATTGGACCATGGTTGACCATGAATGATTTTCATATGAAGACAATCTTTGTAACAAAGAGACGTTGTACCATGGTTGACCATGGTTCATTTTCATATTGAGCCAATCTTTGTCACAATGCAATGTTGGACCATCGTTGAACATGGTTTCCCATAGTTATCATAATGTGACATTGCACCATGAGACAATATTTGCCACAATGTGACCATGATTATTGACGACAGTTGACCGTGGTTGACCATGTTTTATTTTCATATTGAGATAATATTTCTCACAATGTGACATTGAACCATGGTTGATCTTCATAGTGAGACAATGGTTGACCAGGGTTGAGCATGACTGGTTTTCATATCGACTATCTTTGTTGTAATGTGACATTCGACCATGGTTGATTTTTATATTTAGAAAATCTATCACAATGTGATGTTGGATCATGGTTGATTTTCATATTAAGACAGTCTTTGTCACAATGTGACACTGGACCATGGTTGACCATGATTGACGATGGTTGACAATGGTTGACCATGGTTTATATTCATATTTATACAATATTTGTCACAATGTGATGTTGGATCATGACTGATTTTCTTTTTGAGGAAATCTTTATCCCAATGTGACATTAGACCATGGTTGACAATGATTGATTTTCATATTGAGACAATATTTGTCACAATGTGATATTGGACCATGGTTGACCATGATTATAAACCCAAGGAATTTATATTGAACCATAAGATTAGTACTATAAACCCTATGAGTAATATTATACCCAAGGAATATGAACACTAAGCTAATAAAGCAAAGGAATTGATATTATAAACCCAAGGGAATAATAAACCTAAGGGAATTAAATATTAAACCTAAGGGATTAATATTATAAACCCAATGTATTTTAACCCTAAGAGAAATACTTTAAACCCATGGTCGATTTTCAAGTTGACACAATCTTTGTCACAATGCGATGTTTAGACCATGGTTTATTTTCAAATGGAGACAATATTTGTCACAATGTGACACTGAACCATGGTTGACCATGATTGATTTTCATATGGGGACAATATTTGTCACAATGCGATGTTGGAACATGGTTGACCATGATTGATTTTCATATGGGGACAATCTTTGTCACAATTAGATGTTGGACCATAGTTCACCATGAATGATTTTCATATGGAGATAATCTTTGTCACAATGCGACATTGGACCATGGTTGATTCTCATATTGAGAATTTTTTTTGTCAAAATGTGATGTTGGACCATGATCACAAACTGAAGGGATTTATATTATCAACCCTATGAATAATATTATACCCTAGGAATATGAACCCTTAGATTAATAAACCCAAGGGATTGATATCATAAACCCAAGGAAATAAAAATCCAAGGAATTATTACTAAAAACCCTAAAATAGACAAGGTTGACAATGGTTTAGCATTATTGATTTTCATATTAAGACAATCTTTATCACAATGCGACATTGGACCATGGTTGACCACGGTTGATTTTCATATTGAGACAATATTTGTCACAGTGTGACATTGGACCATGGTTGACCATGATTATAAACCTAAGGGATTTATAATAAACCCCAAGATCAATATATTTAAACCTCGTGGAATAATATTAAACCCAAGCGATTAATATTATAAATCGTAGGTAAATAAGCCCTAAGATAGATACTATAAACCATAAAATAAACATGGTTGACCATGGTTTACCATCGTTGATTTTCATATTGAGACAATATTTGCCACAATGTGACATTCGACCATGATTGGTTTTCATATCGAGAGAGTCTTTGTCACAATTTGACATTCGACCATGTTTGACCATGACTAACCATGGCCGACGATGGTTGACAATGGTTTACCATGGTTTATCTTCATATTTAGACAATCTTTGTCACAATGTGACGTTAGAACATGATTGATCATGGTTGGTTTTCATATTGAGACAATATTTGTCACAATGCGACATTAGACTATGCTTGACCATCGATGAAAGTGGTTGATTTTCATATTGAGGTAATCTTTGTCACAATGTGACATTGGGCCATGGTTGACCATGACTATAAATCTAAAGGATTTATATTAAATCATAGTATTAGTATTATAAATCCTATGAGTAATATTATACCCTACAAATGTGAACTCTTAGATTAATAAAACCAAGGAATGGTTGACCATGGTTGATTTTCATTTTGAGATAACGATTGTCACAATGCAATGTTCGAAAATCGTTAACCATGGTTGATTTTCATATTGAGACAGTCTTTGTCATAATGTGATGTTGGACCTGTTAGCACTTTAGGAAACTCTCCTAGGTTGTAGCTCGAAGATTCCTGGTAACATATAACTCTTCAATATCGTTCTCTGAACTATTGGAATGTATGGGGTTTGGATCAAGTCAAATCACTGTTTCAACTATGTTTTCACTCAAGACATGCATGAACACCCTCAGTTTGACAAGGCTTTGGACCACTAATGCTCAATAGTTTATAGATTCAATGAATGGATGGAGAATCCTAACTATACCAGCAAATACATACTTAAACACATATGAATGGCTAGCTACAGAAAGTAAATGAAGCTTGCAAATCTAATTTATCAACACAGAGATAAGATGAGAGTTATCTGGCATTAAACACAAAAGAAGACATGAATAACCTATTCAAGTGCAAGATTAGAAAAAAGGAGAAGATGGCGATTGAACATGTAACAGGAAAAGAAGCTTGTATTACTGGAATGAAGATAAGACGCTAGGAGGAACAAAGTATCCACAGTCTCCAAAAGTTGAACCCCTATTTCTTCCAACATTCTGCCATTTATAGGCTTCTTACAATACTTCTCGAACTCTCTCAGGCTCGAGATGTCTTAATCTATCCCCTTTGTCTCCTAACTACTTGATGCCATAACTAGACAAACATGAGCTCAGCTGGCTCTTCTTCTTATAAACACAGTAACCAAATTCTGGTAATTTCACCACGTTGTTAGGTGGCTTGCTCATGCCAGCAATGCTCCATGATCACTTCTGTTGGTTCGACTGCATAGTGTTGTGGCTTTTTCCCTTTCTTGCCATTCATTTTATTATTTCAGTTCAACTGTCCGATTGTCAAAAACACTGAAAGAACCAACAAATTTCCTCCCAGGGTGACTGATGGGAAGTGGGGTGGAGGGGCACTTGAGTCATCAGATGGTGTGGATTGATGGTCGGGATGTCGGTCAGGTGGTGGAGAATGAACTAAGGTGATCGTGAACGAGGTTCATTGGATCGGGAGGAATGGAGGGAGGAGATCAATTGTCGGAGGCCTGAAGCCATGGCAGGAGCGGGATAAGTCTAAGCCATCAGATCTCAAATGGCTAGATCGAACTGCTATCGGGTGGAGGAGGTGCTTGAAGGATAACGCCTGGGAGCGGTTTTATTCAAGTATAAATGGTTTCTATCGGGTGTTCATCGGGCGGTAAGCAGTAAAGGTCGGAGCCCGCCTGATTCCATCCATCACGCGCCACATAGCAACGGAGGAGAGAGAGGAAACCACTTTATCAGGCGAGTACCCACTCTCTTGTTTCCTGAGTGATACACACGATAGCCATTAGATCTGGCGAAGAAGATCTAACGGTGGTGATTGTATCAAGCATAAATCGTCAATCGGATGAAGTGTGGATTGCCAGATCAGTGGGAAGATCAACGGCGAGGGACACGAAGGTACGAGATGACCTCGAGAAATGTGCAAAGGGGTGCATATGGACAGAAAGGTAAGGTTTCAAGGGCTTTTGCGCATTAGTGCATGGGGGAAAATAGATTAATTTGCGTAGGGCCAAGGCAAAAGTGAACTTTGTTATGATGTGAGGGTTGGGTTAGGACATGAGTGAACGTGGAGGAGAATGGATGAGTGAGAGGAGTGAGGTGATGGACCGTATGAACCTCTCCACAGCAATAGAACAGACCAATTCCCTCCTTTAGTCTTCAAAATAGCAACACTGCGCTTCAGGGCTAACACTGGCTCCTTCTGGGGATGAAAGCCTCCCTGTGAGGTTTCAAGAACTGTAGACTACTGCCTTTCTAGTAACAACCAAAACAAAATTATCTCCTAGTGTTCCATTGGGCATGGAGTTTATTTGCATAGAAAACAAAAACTGAAAAAACCTATTACAATGTTAAGGTCTTAAAGCCTCATATGAAGTGAAGTTTCAAAAATGCCCATTGATTGGGCCATCAAAAACACCTCCCCCATCCAAATTGTGCAGAATGAAAGTATTGTTAATCTAAACTTAAGCAATGACAAACGGTCCCGTCCATAAGGCATCAAATTTACCATGGTTGCCCTTCTTTTCCTTCAATGCATCCCATTTGAGAACCCAGTCACCAACCTGCAAACTATCCATTTTTTCCTTTCTATCAAAGGCTTCTATGATCTTCTTACGATGAATTATTGAATTCTCAACCAGTTGTTCTCTAATATCCTGTAATTCAACCAAGTTACTCATTCTCCTTGCCATGTCATTCTCTTCATCCTATTCTTCTTACAAGAATTTGGCCACAGGGAGAATCAGCTGGATAGGAAAAACAACATCAGTGCCATAAACCAGCTTGAATGGAGAATTTCCTATGGACTTCTTTTTGGTAACTCTGTCAACCCATAGTGAAAACTTCAACTTGGAATCCCGGTTCTTTTTGTTGTCCTCCAATAGTTTTTTGATTATCCTTACAAGACTATTGTTAGATGATTCTGCCAGGCCATTGCCTTGAGGATAATATGGGGTAGAATGCACCAATTGAATGCCCATAGACTCACACATGTCCACCAATTCTTCTGCTCTGAAAGTTGTTGCATTATCAGCGACTAGTTTGGTTGGGAAACCAAATCTAGTGAAAATAATCTCATTTAAGAACTTTATGATAACCTAATGATTAGCATTTTTAGTGGGTATAGCCTCAATCCATTTGGTAAAATAATCAGTGGCTACCAAGATCCAGTTGTGCTGGCCACTGGAATGTGGATTGATCTCACCTATGAAGTCCAAGCCCCACTGCTGAAAGGGACCATTAGCGTGTACTGGCTTCAAGGGCAGAGGTTTTAGTTGTTGTCTTCCTGCAAACCTCTAACATTTGTCACAAGAATTCACAAAAGAAAACACATCAGAGAATAGAGTAGGCCAATAATACCCAGCTCTCATGATCTTGTGGGCTAAGGTTTTCCAATAATGATGCCCTCCACAGAGGCTAGAATGGAACTAATGTATGTCTTCCACAAATTGTCCTTTGTCTAGACATCTCAAGAGGATCCCTGATGGGTCTTTCCAATAAAGCAGGTTTTTATTAATGTAGAATTTCGCTGATCTGAGCTTAATGGCTTAGGCTTAACTTGAGCTATGCCCTAGGAGAATTCTAGCTTCTGCAAAAAATGAACTACACTGGAATACCATTCACAGGTGGCTAGTTTTTCATCCAAATACTGATTCTTCTCTTGCTCTTCTGGTGCAATCCATTGAACTCTCTTTTTGTCAATATTTGGTTGAGTTAGGAAATATTTTACTGAGGCTCAAGGTACGTATGCAACCACTTTGGAATGTAGCATATAAATTCTGAACGCCTTTAAAGATTTTATGAGAGAATAAGCTTGTTTTTCAATAAGGTCATACCTTAGTTCAACCTCCCTAAGATTTTTGCTAAAAAAGGCCACAGGGTGCTCTACACCTTCATCATTTTTTTGCAATAGAACTGTTGCAAGTGTATCATAAGAGGCAAAAGAGAAGATATAAAACCCCCTAGTATAATCTGGACTGATTAGAGTGGGAGCTTCCATGATAGCTTGTTTGATGGCTTCAAAAGAGCTTCTTGCACCATCTGTCCATTTTATCTTTTATCCTTTCTTTAGCATGGAAGTGATGCGCTTCAAGTCTAGCTCTGCAAAGTTTGGAATAAACCTCCTAACAAAGTTAATCTTACCTAGGAAAGATTGAATGTCCCTTTTTGACCTTGGGATGGACAATGTCTGAATTGCTTGAACTCTTGCTAGATTGATCTTCACACCTTCAGCGGAAACAATATGTCCTAGAAGTTTTCCTTCTTCTAGAGAAAACTATGACTTCTTTGGGTTCACAGAAATTCCAGAACATTTTCACTTTAGAAACACCTTCTTCAAATGCTGCAAATGGTCCTTGTGACTACTGGAAAAGACTGTTATATCGTCAAGGTAAATAAGAAAAATCTTGTCCTTCTCTCCCACAAAGTTTATGTCTTCTGAAAAGTAGCCCCAGCATTCATCAGTGAAAAAGGCATCTTGGAGTACATGAAAGTGCCCTAAGGAGTAGTGAAGGCGGTCTCTTCCTGATCTTCTAGATGTACAACAATCTGATTGTAATCTAAAAATCCATCTAAGAAAGACATGAATCTAGCCCCTAAAACTCTTTGCAACAAGTGTTCCATCTTAGGCAAGGGGTAGTTGTCTTTTTTAGAGCATTTGTTCAGATTCCTGAAGTCAACACAAAGCCTGATTTCTCCATTCTTCTTTCTTACTACCACAAGGTTAGCTATCCACTTTGAATACCTTCGGGGAACTATGATCTTGGCATCCAACAACTTCTTTATTTCCCTTTAAATCAAAGGAAATAAGAGAGGGTTGATAGGTCTTAATTTCTGCTTAAAAGGGATGGTGTTATTCTCCAGTGGAATCTTATGCTGAATGATGTTGGTGTCATAGGTCTTGAGATCACTGTAGTCCCAAGAAAAAATACCATCAAATTGTTTCATCCGGGTGCAATACTCAGAACTTTGGTCAGAAGACAAGTGAGTGGACATATTTACGTACTTTGGATGGGCTAGACTCCCCACATTATGTCTATGAACTGCAGACTCATTTTCTTTTTTGGCAGGCTTATAAGGTACATCATTATGATCAAACAAATTCTCTAGGGGCACTAATCCTTTGGGTATATGGTTACTAGGCAGCTGAACAATGCTATCCTAACCAATCTCATCCTTTAGCTTGGACTAGATGCATTCCTCAATGGTTTCATTTCTTGGTCAATGTGCATTTCAGAAAATTCATCAATGACTTGTAAAAACCTATTAATTTCATCATCATCTTCAAAAGCTTTCCAGTATTTGACATTGTTAGGCATATATGGTCTATATTTCACCTGAGCTTCATAAGTCAATTTAGGAGGCAAAGGAGGAATAAACGTGCTAGCAGACACAACAAGGGAATCAGCAAGCTGGTTCTTCATTCTAGGGATGTAAGAAATGCTGAAACTATTAAAAGAACCCTTGAGCTTCCATACCTCATCTCTATATGCTTTCAGCCTTGGATGCTTTGCTTGGAAAGTTTTGTTCACCTGCTGAATGATAAGGTTTGCATCTCCAAACACCTTCAAACCTTTGATGCCCATTTCTTTAGCAGCGTTTAAGCCCAATATCAAGGCTTCGTACTCTGCTATGTTATTTGTGACCTGAAAAGTTAACTTGAAAGATAAATGAATGCATTCTTGTGTGGGGGACACAAGGACTACACCTACCCCTACAGCTTCCTTAGAGCAAGCTCCATCAAAGAACATGTCCCAAATTTGTGGGCCTTCTTCCTCTGTGATATGGCAAACCGATTTCTTAAGCTGCATGGAGGCCAACTGGGATTCTTCAATCTGAATAATACAGGCTCCAAAATCACTGACGACAGCATAGATGGGATGATTAGTGGGATTCCTTTCATCACTGATGATATAAGCCAACTGAGCTTCTCTGTATAACCTCCTACTCTCAGCTCCAAAAACTAGGACAATAGCGTAGGACAGATCATTTTGCAAATGTTCCACCTGATATCTTGATCCAACCTCTGGAGAGAAACATGCCAAACTTAGGGGGTACATCTGCTACCACAATATCCATCATCATGTCTAGGTCTTTGATTAATGCCAAACATTTCACTTTTCTAGAGTCAAAAGAAAACAGGTCATGATAAGGATTGGTAATGTCAAGACCCAACTCACCCATAATAGCCTTGGGCATTAGATTATGGCTGGCTCCTATGTCCAAAAGGCAGTTGTGAAGGATTTTGTCATGAATAGTCAAAGAGACACAGAATGATGGGGAGATATCATCATAATTTTCAATCATTGGGCCGAGGACAACAGCTGGTTTGTCCTCTTGCAGATTTACATCGTTAGTGGAAGCTTGGATGGCTCAAGGCTCAAGGGCCTCGAGGATAGACCTCTTGAAGGACTCATTCTTCACTAGTTTAATCAGAGGTATAGGTATTCTTAGCTTCTAAATTTCTAATTTAAAACTGAAAGGAGAAGGAGACTTGTCAAGGACTCTTACCTCGTGAGCTAGAGTTTTAAGGATGATGGGATCAACTGCTAGTCGTTTCTACTTATTAGCTTGTTGTGTTGCAGGGACAACAACTTTCTGAACATGAGTTTCCTTGGAATTATTCATCTTCGACCACAGATCATATCTGTGTTGATCATTAGTTTGCATAACAGCACCACCATCCCACTCTTGGCTAATCTGGTCATTGAAAAATGACTTTTCATAGGTAGCTAAGGTAAAAAAGGAGGCACTGCCTTTATCTTATAGACAATGTATCTCATCACCTTCTTCAGACTATTCTTTTTCCATGACTACATTCTGGAAAGGGGTCTTCACCCTTTGGTCTTCATTGGTATCTTTGCTTCTTTGCAAAATCTGCAACTACTCATTAGCTCTTCTATACGAATTTGGATTTCTAGGAGAAAAGGTATTAGGAACTCTTCCTTTCCCAGGGTGTTGGTCCGCCTTTAATTTGGAGATTTCAGCGGTTAATGACTCTATCATCTTGGTCATTTTTCTATCCTAGGATCTGAAGATGATGAAGATTCGCCCCTCTGTCTCCTTCTATCAACATTCCCCTTGAGCTTCTCTGCAGCCATGATGTTTGATTCTATTTCCAAGGCTGCATCCTGAATATCAGCCAAGGTAGCATGTCATCTCTCCCTCAAGAGTAGACAGAATTCGGAATCAAAGGCACTGGCATAGATGAGCTTAGCAGAGGTGGTGGTGGGTTTTACTTCAGTTGGTATGTTGCTATACATATGGTTCTCTTATTAAAATCAGACAATAACTCACCATTTTCCCTCTTTAAGTTCCCAAACTCGGTGTGGTAGTAGAGTATATCCTTCTTATCCCCCCAATTCTTTAGGAATACATCATCTAAAGCCTCAATATCTACTATAGACCTTGGGGTCAGTTCTTTGAACCATTTTCTAGCCTCTCCATCTAGACTTTGGACAAAGACTCTCATCCATACACCAGCTTCACTAATGTCCAGGTTATCAACATATCTATAGAATGAGTCAAGATGTTCCTCAGCTATAACACCTTCAGTCCCAGTGAACTTAGGCATATACTTATTATATTCTCCAATAGACATGGCATTGAAAGGAGTGGGCAGTACTAGAGGTCAATACCTAGCAGCTATGATTCTTTCCATTTTGGTAGGTGCTTGTGGTCCTGCCATAGCTATGGTGGCTATAAGGGTACTGGAAGTCTGAATGACAAAGGGTTGAGGAGTGACTGATAGGACCAAAGGAGTATGATGGATAGGAGGAGAGGCTTCCTTTGGGCTTAAAACAAAAGGAGAACCTAAAGAATAAGGAGCTCTATGAATCTCTGAGATTTTTTCTTCACTGCTAGTATTAGATGCTATACTCTTAACATGTATTTGTTCTATTACAGGATTTTCTTGGAGAGATATAGAATCTTGTTTAGACCTACCTGAACTTGATGCTTCTTTCTGCAACGCCTTTCTTTCTTTGATGAATTTTTCAGGGTCAGGTACTGGGTCAGCTCGTGGCTTCTGAGGAATTCTCTGAGTATGCTTCACAAATTGAGCCAACGCTCTGGAGTGGAGTCACCAAGAGGTTCGTCCTCCGGTAGAGTCGCCAGATAGATGATTACAACCCAAATAGTGTCCAAGCTTTGTCTATCATCAAAGCTGGATCTATGTCATCCCCCACGGAAGCTGAGCTTCAGTCTCCTCTCCCCAACAATGACGCTAATTATGTTAGCACTCCAGGAAAATCTCCTAGGTTGTAGCTCGGAGATGCCTAGTAACATATAACTCTTCAATATCGTTCTTTGAACTATTGGAATGGATGGGGTTTGGATCAAGTCAGATGACTGTTTCAACTCTGTTTTCACTCAAGACATGAATGAACACCCTCAGTTTGACAAGGCTTTAGACCACTAATGCTCAATAGTTTATAGATTCAATGAATGGATGGAGAATCCTGACTGTACCAGTAGATACATACTTAAACACATACGAATGGCTAGCTACAGAAAGTAAATGAAGCTTTAAAATCTAATTTATCAATGCAGAGATAAGATGACAGTTATCTGGAATTAGACACAGAAGAAGACATGAATGACCTATTCAAGTGCAAGCTTAGAATATAGGAGAAGATGGCGATTGAACATGTAACAGCAAAAGAAGCTTGTTTTACTGGAATGAAGATGAGAAGTTAGGAGGAACAAAGTATCCACAGTCTCCAAAAGTTTAACCCCTATTTCTTCCAACTTTCAGCCATTTATAGGCTTTTTACAATACTTGTCTAACTCTCTGAGGCTTGACATGTCTTAATATATCCCCTTTGTCTCCTAACTACTTGATGCCATAACTAGACAAACATGATCTAAGAGGGCTCTTCTTCTAACAAACACAGTAACCAAAATTCTGGTAATTTCATTGCGCTGTCAGGTGGCTCGCTCGTGCCAGAGATCCTCCATGATCACTTCTGTTGGTTCAGTTGCATCGTGCTGTGTATTTTTTCCTTTCCGACCATTCATTCCGTTATTTTGGTTCAGTCAAAAACACTGATAGAGCCAACAAATTTCCTCCCAGGGTGAGTGATGGGAAGTGGGGTGTGGGGGCACTTGGGCAGTTGGATGGTGTGGATTGACGGTTGGGATGTCGGTCAGGTGGCGGAGAATTAACTGAGGTGATCGTGAATGAGGGTCATTGGATTGGGAGGAATGGAGGGAGGAGATCAATTACCGGAGGCCTGATGTCATGGCGGGAGTGGGATAAGTCCGAGCCGTTAGATCTCAGATGGGTAGATCGAACAACTATCAGGAAGAGGAGGTGTTCAAAGGATAACACCCTAGAGCAGTTTTATTCAAGCGAAAATGGTTTATATCCGGTGTTCATCGGGTGGTTGTAGGTTTTAACCTCGTAAAAAATTACCTGCATACAAATTCTAAAACACATAAAATAAACAATGCGAGAGCATAACACATAAAACACATGTACACAGAGATTTTCCCCTGGATCCCAAAATCGGGACTACTAGCTTGAGTTTTCATTATATTCCTTTCAATGTTAAAATACATATTTATACATGCCGAAGCATCCAATACCATGGACCAAAAACCATCGCGTCCAAAACCATGGACCGAAAACCATCGTGTTCGAAAACATGTGCGAAAATCATGCACAAAACTATAGGTGGGTCCGTCCAACCTAACATAGGTTTGAAAACCAAAATTTTCCGGGGCACTGGACCCCATAGAGTGGGGTTACCTACACCCCTCAAACCCCCTGTGACCCCCACACCGCTGTGCAATTGGTGCAATGAAGGGGGGGCTTCGGCCCCCCTCTAACCCCCCGATTAACTACATGGGCTAGTCGTGGAAAGAATATAACACAACCTAACATTCTCCAACTTGTTGTTTTCTTTCCACAGGTGGCCACAAGAGAGCTTAGTCATTTATCCAGCGCTGTGTTGAAGCCCCGAAAATCGGGTCTACAACAAGGGGGATACCCGCCCGGTCCGGAACTTGGTTGGCAGCTCCTTATCCGTTTGGTATAGCGGGTCCGATTGGGGATATGGGACCAGTTTCCCAATCTAGGAGTGTGTGTGTGTAGAATTTGATGTTCCTGATCTAACAGTTCCTAATTAAGATATTCTAATTCTAAACTTTAATCTAATGCTATGCTATTGTAATCTGATAAGTAGCAACATCTAAGTCTATACTAACCCGGGATGTAATTCTTCTATTATGCGATCTAAAAAGATTTCAAATAACAACTGGTAATAAAGATCATTCAGCTATTATGAGAAAGGAAATCAATAAGGATGAACCACTTCGCATAAAAAGTTAGACGAAACAGTTGCGAAAAACATATCGCATAATGAGCTATTCATACATTAAGCATAAATAAATAGCTATCACCGTACAAAAGTACGAAATGATAACTCAGGCATCCATGCAGTAATACATAAACAACTAAAAACTGTATATCACTTTAATGCATAAGCAGAAATTGTTAAGAGATAAAAGTACCATTTATAACTAGTCCTACTCATGAGCTTCAAGCGACAATGATTTATCTCTCCTTGCCCTAATGTCCACTAAGAGTACAGAAGTGAAACATCAGTAGCAGATATCAAATGCAAACATCAACAAATCCTGTTCCATCCATTCATCAAAACCTCCTCGGAGGGTGCAAAAGTGCATGTTCTGAGGACAAGTTTTTGATAAATTTCTGGACCCTTCTCTAAATGCATGAGAAGGGTTTAAATACTACTAACTAAATAACTTATTTACAAAGATTCAGGATACGGTTTAAATGACTGCCCTTTTTCCAAGCAAAAATAAAACAAAACTATTTCTAAAAATTAAATATAATATCTAACTGTTTCTGCATTTGCTCCTTAACGTTGCAAGCATTCAGTGTTTGCTTGAGTAGAGTCAGCTGACTGTCTTCCGCTTTTGGTTGAGCTAAGCAAACAAAATTGGCAAGAGCTGGCACCATCTTCTTAGCAAAATCGATGATATACTTGAGAGTCATCCACTGACTATGTGGCTTTACCGTGTATGCCCAGTAACAATCCCATTTTAACCTGGTTAACCCTTTGGATTGCCTCTGCCTTTTCTTTAGCTTTCTATTTCCAGTTTTTTTTTATCATTACTTTCTGGCAATTTTCAGGCTTACAAGCGACTGAGCAGTTAGAGGCTTTCCTTCTCAAGCAATTTTCTCAGCGATGCGTAATTAGCGCTAGGCGCTAATCGCGCATCGGAAACTGCCTCTGTTCCTTGATCTGGGCTTCTCTGATGCGTTTTTCGCCTTTTGCGCCTCTTTATTTTATCAGGTATAAAGCTCAAAATTTGTAAGAATAATTTTTTCGTGAGTTCTTGACCCTGAGCATTAAACTGTCTGTTTCTGATATCAACATCACTCAGTACCCATTTAACCATGGTTGTATATGAAAGATCTGTAATGGATGACTCAGCAAAATTTTGTGAATCTGCGGCTCTGTTGCATGCGGTATCCATTTATAAGGGCGCTTCTCTCTGTCTTTAGACATTGGATCCTTCCCCTTTTTCCCCATAGTTTCCTGCACATTGCTTTGTGTAACTTTTGTTCCTCGTTCCTGCAATTTCACAAGTGAGGAGAGAGTAATGATAATAAATAATGACAGGAAAGCTTTAAATGCCACGAATATGCAAAAACACGCCACCTTATGTGAACTGGCTCTTCGAACAACACAAAACCATATTTTATTAACAACTGGCATAAAATTCATTAATTATCATTAAATCGCGTAACCAGTTCTTGGTTTATGGAAAAACGTTTTCTTGAATATTGAGCCAGGAAAATCTGCGATGGAATGTTTCTTCGATTTGCATCGCAGTATCGCATTTCACAATTTTTTCGTCCTGTGCTATCGCAAGGTTGTTTGATCACGCTATCACAAGGATCGCAGATCGCAGTATCGCTAGATCGCGGATCGCAATATCGTTTAATCGTTATGTGTCTTTCATGAAATTTTGCGAGATGAAATATGCGATATCGCATATTGGCGATTTTTAAAGTTTTCCAATGTGAGTGTTTATTAATGCATGCGATGTGATGGAGTTCGCGTCGCAATCTCGCATTTTATCATTTTAACGCATAAGAACATGCCCTATCATTCTTTGCGCGATGCGATATTTCTTAAGGAGTGACATATATGAGCACTAATTGCTTTTTTTGAATTTTTTGACCAAGGGTCCCCACTTACATAGTGTTATTGCTAATACTAAATAAGGAGGGGGGTTGTTGGTGGCCACAACACACTACAACTCCCATTGTTTCTCTACACCAAGAGAACTTCTCAGAGCTCACAGATTTTGTCAATGCATCTGCAGTATTTTTCAAAGTGTCCACCTTTACCAGCGACACCTTTTTGTCTTCTATAATATCCCTCACAAAGTGATACTGAACATCAATATGCTTTGTATTTGAATGATATGCAGGGTTCCTTGCCAAGAAAATTGCACTTTGGATGTCACAGTCTATCCTTATAGCTCCCTGTACTAACTCCATATTTGAACACAATCTCTCCAACCAAACAGCTTCCTTGCTTGCATGAGTGGCTGCCATGTATTCTTCCTCTATAGTTGATAGTGCCACTACAGATTGTTTCTTACTCATCCAACTGACTGCACCTCCAAATAGGTTAAACACATATCCACTTGTAGATCTTCTTTGATCTAGATCTCCAGCCCAGTCTGCATCAACAAAGCCACAAATATCCAACCCTCTGTCCAATCCTAGTCTTCCTTGGTAGCACAAACCATAATCACTAGTGCCACGTAAATACCTGAAAACCCGCTTCACTGTTGTCCAATGCTCCTTTCTTGGTTTTTACATAAACCTTCTCAATACTCCCACTACATGTGCAATGTCTGGTCTAGTACAGACCATTGCATACATCAGGCTACCGACTGCACTTGCATATGGAACACGGGACATGTCCTCTTCCTCTTCTTATGTCTTGGGACACTGTTCAGCAGATAACTTTACACCTACATGAATAAGAACCTTCACCAGTTTACTATTCTGCATATTAAATCTCTGCAATATTGTCTCGACATACTTCCTCTGCTTTAACCAGAGCTTTGTCTTTGCCTGATCTATTTTAATTTCCATTCCCAAAATATAGTTTGTAGCACCAAGACCTTTCATGTCAAATTTGGAGGACAATTGGGTCATCAAATCTTGGATAATTTCTTTGTCATTTCCAACCAGCAACATATCATCCACATACAAGACCAAATAAATAACACGGTCACCAATTAATTTAAAATACACACAGTGATCTGCTTTGCTTCTGGTGAAGCCAAGTCCCCATATAAATGTATCAAATTTATGATACCACATCCTTGGTGACTGTTTTAACCCATACAAAGACTTCTTTAACTTGCATACCAGTTCTTTCTTACCCTTCACTGCAAAGCCTTCAGGTTGCTTCATGTAGATTTCCTCTAATCCCCATGAAGAAATGTTTTCTTCACATTCATCTGTTCTACCTCAAAATCAAAAGTAGCAGCAACAGATAAAAGTAATATAATAGAAGCTACCTTGGCAACAGGAGAAAAAATATCACCAAAATCAATTCCCGGCACCTGAGAATAACCTTTTGCTACCAACCAAGCTTTTTATTTCTCCACCTTTCCTTCTGCATTTGTCTTCTACTTGAACACCCATTTGCTTCCAATGGGTTTCCTTCTAGCTGGCAACTCCACCAGATCCCAAGCCTCATTTTTGTGCAAAGATGCCATTTCATCAACCATGGCCTCTTTCCAGATTTTTCCATCCTCTGAATCTATTGCTTCCTTCACAGTTCTAGGATCATCATCAATAATAGATAAAGAAAAATTTGAACAGAAAGCAGATGGACTATACCTTTCTGGTTGCCTTCTTTCTCAAACTAATCTTCTCACACCTAGAGTTTGTGGCTCTTCATCTTCTAATTCCTCCTCTGTTGTAAAGTCTGATTCTTCCTCCTTTAGCTCAAACTCTATCTTCTTAGGTTCCTTTGGTTGGACTTCATGTTTAATAACATCTTTCACCTCTTTGAACACCACATCTCGACTGTACACATCCTTCCTTATTATTGGGTTCCAAAGCTTATAACCCTTTAAACCATCCTTATACCCAATAAATATGCACTTTTCTGATTTACTATCCAACTTGGTTCGTTTCTACTTTGGAACATGTACATATGCATCACATCCAAATACTCTCATATGTGAAAGAGAGGGTTTCTTACCAGTCCATACCTCTTTTGGAGTTTTATCCTCCAACGCTGATGAAGGTGATCTGTTGACTAGGTAACATGTTGTCTCCACTGCCTATGCCCAAAATTCCTGTCCTAACCTTGCACCACTGAGCATGCTTCTTGCCCTTTCCATCAATGTCTTGTTCATTTTGTTTGCAATTCCATTTTGCTGAGGTGTATATGGAGTAGTTTTCTTCCATGCTATACCACACTTCTTACAAAATTATTCAAATTCCTTACGGAAAAACTCTCCACCGTTATCTGTCCTCAACACCTTTATCTTCTTCTCTATCTGGTTTTCCATGAGAGCCTTGAATTCTTTAAACCTGTCAAAGACTTCGGATTTCTTCTTAAGGAAATATATCCATGTATTCCTTGAGAAGTCATCTATAAATGATACATAGTACACAGACTTACCCAGTGATGGAACCTTCACAGGTCCAAACACATCACTATGCACAAGCTCTAATATATGTTTCACCCTCTTACCACTAGAGGGGAAACTCACCCGATTTTGCTTCCCATATACACAATTTTCACAGAAATCAAAATCCAGAGAGCTATTACTCATACCTTCTACCATACCTTTACCATGAAGTATTTGAAGGCCCTTCTCTCTAATATGTCCAAGCCTTTGATGCCACAGCATGGTCTTATCTCCAGAGACCACTAGATTTTCTGCTCCACTTTCAGAAACCACAGAACCGTTGCACCCATCAACAAAAGTGCTACCTTGCAGCTTGTACAGAGTTCCAATCCGAACTCCCCGCATCAATACCAATGCTCCTCGAACCATCTTGTAGGTGTCCTTCTCAAACACTATTTTTACACCTGCATTATCCAACTTGCTTACAAAAATCAGATTTCTGTCCAATGCAGGAATATGCAGAACACCCGGAAGTGTTCTAACCCTTCCACCTTGCAAATTCAACTTTACTTTTCCGTGACCAATGATTTTAACCTTCCTATCATCCCCTAAGAAGACATCACCACCATCATATTTCTCATACTCGCAAAACCACTCTCTATGGGGAGTGAAGCGAAGGGATGCACTTGAGTCAATCAACCATGCCTCATGATCTACATGTGTACTTGAAGAAGCCAATTACACATCCCCACCTTCATCTGAGGTGGTTTTCACCTCTGCAGAAGGAGAATCATCAGATACCTTTCCTTTATCAGGAGCTTTAGATTTACAGTCCCTTTTGTAGTGCCCTTCCTTTCTGCATTTCCAGCACACCACCTTTACAGGTTTTCCTGGAGATTTAGATCTCCCTCTAGATTTAGATCTCCCACTCAATGACTTATTTTTGTTTCTGTTCTAGGACCGTCCTTGTACAAACAAGGCATACCATTCTCACTCTCCATATTTTTCCATCTCATCTCCTCTTTCAACAAGGATGAGACTATTTCATCAAACTGCAAGGCAGTTACATTGCTACCTATTGCAATAACTAAACTATCCCACGAATCTGGTAGAGAACACAACAAAATGATGCACTTATCTTCATCTAAAATTTTAATATCAACAGATGCTAGCTGGTGTACCAAAATATTAAATGCATTTAGATGCTCTGTCACCGAGTCTCAATATTTCATCCTTAGGTTATACAGCTTTTTCCACAGGAACAATTTATTCACTAGAGACTTAGATTGGTACAAAGTCCCTAAATTGTCCCACAAAGCCTTCACCGTAGCTTCCCCTGATACATTCAACAATACTAAATCTAAAACACACAATCGTATTGTGCTCTTTGCCTTTCGATCTAACTTCTTCCATTCTTCATCGGACACTCTCGTTGGTTTAGTACCCGGATCTACCGCGATCCACTGATCTTTAACCACCAATAGATCCTCCATCTTGAGTTTCCACAACTCAAAACTCTGACCATTAAATTTATTGATCTCTATCTTTCCACTGCTCGCCATCTTCTTTCACCACCAGAATCGATCTCACAGATCTCCCACTAAACAGGGTCTACCATAGGCCCGAGCAAAACCCCTTAGCAGCAAAGGCGTCCCCTTGAAGCCAAAACAGCTCTGATACCAAATGTAGGTTTTAACCCCGTACAAAAATTACCTACATACGAATTATAAAACACATAAAATAGACAATGTGAGAGCATAACACATAAACACACATATACACAGAGATTTTCCCCTGGATCCCAAAACCAGGACTACCAACTTGATTTTTCATTATATTTCTTTCAATGTTACAATACATATCTATACATGCCAAAGCATCCAATACCATGGACCGAAAACCATCGCGTCCAAAACCATGGACCGAAAACCATCGTGTCCAAAAACATGTGTGAAAATCATGCACAAAACCATAGGTGGGTCCGCCCAACCTAACATAGGTATGAAAACCAAAATATTCCATGGTGCTACCCCGGACCCCATAGAGTGGGGTTACCTGCACCCCTCAAACCCCCTGTGACCCCCCCCCCCCCCCCCCAACTACGCAATCAGCGCAATGAAGGGGGGGCTCTACCTCCCCTCTAACCCCCTGGTTAACTACGTGGGCTAGTCATGGAAAAAATATAACACAACCCAACAGTGGTAAGCGATAAAGGTTGGAGGCCACCCAATTCCATCCATCGCATGCCACGTAGTAGTGGAGGAGAGAGAGGAAACTTCTTTATTTGGCAAGTATCTCTCTCTCTTGTTTCCCCAGCGATACGCACAATAGCCGTTAAATCTGGCGGAGAAGATCTAACGGTGGTGATTGGTTGAGCGTAAATCGTCAATCGGATGAAGTGTGGACCATCAGATTAGTGTGAAGATCGACGGTGGGGGATGCGAAGGTATGGGACGACCTCGGGAAATGTGCAAAGGGGTGCATATGGATAGAAAGGTAAGGTTTTGGGGGCTTTTGTGCATTAGTGCATGGGGGGGGGGGGGGAATGGATTAATTCACGTAGGGCCAAGGCGAATGTGAGCTTTGTTATAATGTGAGGTTTGGGTTAGGACATGAGTGAACGTGGAGGGGGGTAGATGAGTGAGAGGAGTGAGGTGATGGACGGTATGGACCTCTCCACAACAACACAACATACCAAATCCCTCCTTTAGTCTTCAAAATAGCAACACTGTGCTTCAAGGCTAATAGGACCATGGTTCACAATGGTTAGGCATGATTTATTTTCATATCGAGACAATCTTTGTCACAAGGTGAAGTTGGATCATTGGTGATTTTCATATTGAGAAAATATTTGTCACGATGTGACATTGGACCATAGTTGACCATGATATTAAACCCAAGGATTAATATTATAAACCTTATGAATAATATTATACACTAGGAATATTAACCTTTATATTAATAAGACCAAGGTATTAATATTATAAACCCAAGGTTTACAAACACTAAGTTAAATATTATAAACTTTAAAATAAACATGGTTGACCATGGTTTACCGTAGTTGATTTTCATATTGAGACAATATTTTCCACAATGTCACTTTGGACCATGGTTGACCATGATTGATTTTCATATGGAGACATTTTTTGTCACAATGCGATGTTGGGTCATGGTTGATTTTCATATTGAAAAAATCTTTGTCACAATGTGACATTAGACCATGGTTCACCATCATAATAAACCCAAGATTTATATTAAACCTAAAGATTAATATTATCAACCCTATGAATAATATTACACCCTGGGAATATGAACCCTTAGATTAATAAACTCATGGGATTAATACTAAAAACCGTGAAATAAATAGCATTGACCATGGTTTACCATTGTTGATTTTCATATTGAGACAATCTTTGTCATAATGTGACGTTGAACCATGTTTGATTTTCATATTGAGATAATCTTTGTCACAATGTGACATTGGACCATAGTTGACCATGATTGTAAACCCAAGGGATTTATATTAAACACGAGGATTAATATTATAAACCCTATGAGTAATATTATACCTTAGAAATATGAACCCTTAGATTAATAAACCCAAGGGATTGATATGTGGTTGTCCAAATTCACCACGTTTAAACATCACTAACTATGTTTTGACCATGGTTGATCATGATTGACTATGACCATGTTTTGACTCTGGTTGATCATGAATGACTATGGTTGGATATTGTTTGACTATGATTGACCATCATTCGTCAATGGTTTGCCTATGTTCAACCATAGTTGAATATGATTAAATTACTTCAGCATGGTTTGAATACAGGTTGACAATCGTTGATTTATAGTTGAGAATTATTTGACTATGATTTATCTATAGTTAACCATGGTTATCGTTACAATGGTATTTTTTTATGGTTAACCATGGTTTCACTATGGTTAACCTTGACCATGGATTATAGGCATTCATGGTCAACTACGGTTCAATATAATTGATGCAAGAGCATTCAAACCTAGTCAACAATGTGATAGCATGATCACATGTTGTGACTAACAAGGGGTTGGAAGACAATAGTTTAATTAATTTTATTTATTTAAATGTATGAGAGTGTCTATTTATTGGAAAATATGAGAAAAAGGGCATAGTGGTTGATTGATCCTCCCTGTGTGGAGATCAGGCCAAACAGTTAGATTTATTTGGCTAGAATAGAATATGAGGAATTTCAAAAGCTCGATTTAGTGTTGGTTTAGAAAAGAGTGTGTTTGAAGAGACATTTTAGGAGAGGTTGAGAGATTTATGGTTCTGAACCAGAATTGGTTCATGAATCCATTTATTTGTATAAATTGTGTCTTCTTATATAATTCAGAGGGAGAGGTGAGACAGAGAGAAAGAAGATTGAGCATTGTAAGCCTACGGGCAGCATAGGGGGAAAAGGTCATTAATTAGAAGAATCAGGCCAGAGGAGGACAGAGAACTTAGAAGTGTAGATATGTATTGATAATTGTATACAGTAAATTGGTTTTGGTGTGTGAATCTGTGTGTTTGTGCATCTTTGAGTTCTGTTGTATATTATATGGGCCGATAGTTAAATTTCCATTTATAGGCATGTCAATTAACCATCGATCATTGTAAGATCGATGGTGAGCTATTGATTAATTGAAGGACTATTATAGATAAATGGCATGTTTAGAAACCCGAGTTGGATAGAGAAATGTGTTTTAACATGGCAATCCATCCATAGCGAATGAAACAAAGTTGAGAAAGAAGTAACAAAAATGATGTACAGGAACCATCGGATCTCATAGATCAACGGTTTATATCAAACCCAAGAGTAGAGCAGAGCCTTTCTATATCGCATTGGTGGATCGCTTTTATAAAGGAACATTTCTTTTAAATATAGCAATAAGTGATATGTGATCAAATCACAACCGTCGGATCAAGTTCAGATCGACGGTTGAGATCTAATCAACAATCGCGTGTCGGCAAAGCAAATGATAATGGATAGTCGGGATAGCGAAGTGCCGACGGCCGATAAGCGATATCGCCGATAGGCCAATCGGCGATCAGGGATTGTGGAGATCGGCGGTCGGGGAAGTTGGAGTTCAGACCTATCGGAGGAGCGAGCGATTTAAGCGTGGACCCAATCATTTTTATAGATGCGGGTGAATGACATTTGAGGTCTGGCCTATGCATTTGTAGGCGGATTTCTATGTATTTGTGCGTAAAGCGGAAATCAGCGAAAATGCGAAAAAGCATATGGAACAGTGCACCCGATAATCTTTATAGAAGTGGATTTATGCATTTGAGTTTTGGCTTTTCGTTTTGAGCAGATTTGGCTGTGTTCTCCTTAGTATTCCATTTAAATGGTGTAAGCAGGTTTTTAAGGCTTAAAGGTATATTTTAAAGCCTCCGATAAAGTGTAAGTCCATGGATTTAAGACTTAAAGCCTCAAGAATGCTTGTGATAGCATTTGGACTCCCAACTATGTAAAGAAAACTCGATAAGGTGTTTAGTGCGAATTTAAAGGCTTAGGCTATATGGGAACGCTTCCGATGGTTGGATTGCCTTTAAATTGGGTTCTTTGCATCATTTTTGGTATCAGAGCTAGCTAAACACTCTTAAAAGATTGTTTTGGGAAACTGAATTTTAAATTCCAGCAGATGTATAATTGCCCTGAAGTGAATTTGATGAAGATGAGGATCAGACTACAAACGACACTAAGATTAGAATGGAGAAGCAGTGAATGCCTGAGGAAGGTCTGGTAAGAATGTTTAATTTGATAATTTTGCAGAGATGTATTTGAATGTTTAAATAATAACAGGGGATTGAAATGTCAAAGGAGGAAGTGTTTTCCTTTTAGGAAAATTTGATTGCATGATTGATTTGATTGAGGGAAAAGGTTTAGAAGTTAAAGCTGAACAGAATAGTGGTTTGTTGTAGCATTGAATTCATTTAATTGGTTTGAAGAATCTTGTGAAAACTGAGAATGATTGAGGATTGCTTAAAGTATTGTTGAAGGCAATGATATTGATGATTGAAAGAACAGAGATTGGGTTTAATAGGACCGAAATAAGAATCACTACAAGGAATGAATTTTGTGACCTGCAGAAGCAAAACAAGATTTGCTTACAATCAGGTTATCAGGAGGAATTGGTAGTGTCTGTCATGAATTGGTAAATATAATTGAACTTCAGATCTAATATTAATTGACCTAAAAAGATGAAGAGTCTATTATGAAAAGTAAAATGGGAATTAGTTTTAATACATCTTTGAAGAAAATGCTGCAGATTTGAAAGGTACTTTGATGTATCTTGAGATAAGTTTGTGCAGGTCAGTGGAAGCAGTGTAATTGCTGAAAGGTGGAATGAGTGGTACCAGCATCACAGCATATGAGCTATGTAAAGAATATAAGGCAAGAAGAATTCTCGGATGAGTAAAGGTGATAGTACCTGACAGTAAATGAATTTACTAAATGAAGAAGGAAGTGAGCAATTGAATATGCAGAGCCTAAAGCAAGGAGTATTCAAGAGGAGATGAGAACAACTTCCAACTAAGGTTGGGTAGAAGTTGTTGAGGCAACTCCACAATTGTGATTGTGGATAGGAGATAACAATTCCAGCAAGAGGAGTGCTGAGTAGAATTGTTAGTTAGTGAAAGGTTCAAGGAAGGAACCAATAGCTGCCAAAAGGCTAAACTCAGGAAAGTTTGGTGAGGCATGAGGGAGACTTGTTACAGGTGAAATGGAAAAAGTTAGTTGCAGCTCACTAGTGAACAAGGAAGGTTCACCAGGGGAAGGAATGGAATTGACTATGGATAGTTATGACCGGGGTACAAAGGGAAGTCACAGACAGAGGGAAAAGTGTGTTGAAGCAGTTGGAATCAAAGGAATGAGTAAAGAAGAAAGGGACATAGAGTTGGCTAGGATGAAGGCAAAACTAAGTCATTTGGAGAAGCTGGTATTGAAAGGAATTAGAGAAAAATGAAAACAAGGGTTTTATGTGGGAAGAAGATTTAAATGGCCTATCAGAGAATTGTTTGTTGAGAAATTAATACTTTGAATAGCTGATAATGAAGAAATAGAATACATATGTGAACCAAAGAAAGGATCTCTCCTTGGGGAAGAAGATAGTAAAAACAGTGATGAAGAACTGATCTATGCAGATCAGAATGAGAGGAATGTGTTGATAGCATCCTCACAGACAAGAGGATCTCATATTTTTGGGATTAATTATTTCTGTGAATGTAAAATTGCAGGTATGCAGCCTAAGGAATTTGAACCTGTAAAGGTGAAAGGAGCAAAGGCAAGACAAACAAGAAAGGAGATGCATAAGGACTTTCAAGACTTCAATTGGTGGAGAAAATATAAAAAGTATGGTTGAATGGTTGTGTCTTCTTTTAGGGAAAACTTGTTGGCTCATATTTGAAGGAATTTTAGCATGGATAGAAGACCAATGGGAAATGGAAACAAGTACATTGCATATTTGTGAAGTGAAGAGAAGGAAAGCTGACACAGAGAACTTAGCTGAAGGAGTTAAGCCAAAGAAATCTTTGAAAGATCAAAGTCTTATCAGAGAAGAGGAGGAGGCATTGTTGTCTTATTTGGACAAACTGAGTGTTGGAAGAAATTGTGTAGAACAGGAAGGTATTCTACAAACTTATGATGAAGTTTCCAAGCATAGTCAAGAAGTTGCAATCCCATAAGCTTTCCTTGATGAGGAAGAAATTAGAGATGTCGAGGAAGAATTTCTCAATAATTTATTGAACTATCATAATAGTTCAGGGAAGCATGAGGAGATAATCATTGAGGCTTCGAATGAAGAGCCTTTCACTTTTGAAACTGACATGTTGTGTACATTTTTAGGTTTGACAAGTGGTGAACAACAATTGGGCAATGTGCTTATGCATGTTGATGAAGAAGTGAGATTACTGGAAGGAATGGCTGAAACAGAAAGATATTTTGAGCATGTATTTAATAATTTTGAGAGTTATGGTATTGACATGGAAATTGTCATGATTAAAGAAGCTGAAGATAAGCCAATGAAAGTTTGTGAGGGTAGCCAGAATGAAGTATTTTTAGTAGAAAACCAAAATGAAAATATTATGGAAACTGTGAAGGAATGGATGATGATATTGATAGATGCGGGAGTTCAGGAATTCTGTGATTTTAAAGTGAATTATTTTAATGAATCTGTAAACTATGAAGAAGTTTTAGAAAACCAGAATTATCTTTCTAATGTAGGAGAAGATGAAACAACATCATTTTGTTACAATGGTATAAGTATAGAGGATGAAATGATACTTCATAATGATATGCTCCAAGAAATCCTAGCTATTGAACCATTAAATGATAGGCTTGTGTTGGAACAATAAACATTGTATAGTGCAGAGGAAAGTAGTGGAAAGAGAATTGATGACAATTTCATAGCTTTTGTAGAAGGACAATATAATGAGTTGATGGCAGAGTCACCTGTGAAGATGGAAAACCACAGTTATTTTGAATCTGACAATTATAATGGAAAATCTGTCATATACAGGAAAGAGGAGTCATATACAAACGACATGCTCATTGAATATGAAGGAATTGACATTTTGTTGGAAAAGTTATTAGATAAATATGATAACATAGAGGGAAGGATTATCTTTGATGATAATGGAAGGAAGGCTGTAGAATACAAACAACAGTTTGTAAATGGCAGAGGCAAGGAAGATTTGGACATAAATTTTATAATTTATATGGAAAATGAGAATGTACAGTAGACATATGTCAGTGGAGTTCAGTTAAAGAAAAATGGTAAGAAGGAAATTGAGAAATTGTGGAAGATGAAATCAGATGAGAAGAGGGACAAAAAGAAGGAGAAATTAACCACAGGAATTTATATCAGCAAGGACAGAGGACAATAGCAAATTAAGATTTGGAAATCTGGAGGAACAGAAGTGACAGTGGCAGAAGAATTGATCAGCAGCATAATGAAAGCAATGACTAGTTGCAAAGTAAAGTTTGGGATACTGGATGGACAACAAAAGAAACACATGACCAGGAGGTCATGGAAACTTTCAACTCTGGGAGTCTGATGCAGGAGTATTCAGGCCTAGTTAGCAATGTGATAGCATGATCACATGTTGTGAGTAAGAAGAGGTTGGAAGAAAATAGTTTAATTAATTTTATTTATTTAAATGTATGAGAGTGTCTATTTATTAGAAAATATGAGAAAAAGGGCATAGTGGCTTATTGATCCTCCCTGTGTGGAGATCAGGCCAAATAGTTAGATTTATTTGGCTAGAATAGAATATGAGGAATTTTAAAAGCTTGATTTAGCATTGGTTTAGAAAAGAGTGGGTTTGAAGAGACTTTTTAGGAGAGGTTGAGAGATTTCTAGTTCTGAACCAGAATTGGTTCATGAATCCATTTATTTGTATAAATTGTGTCTTCTTGTATAATTTAGAGGGAGAGGCGAGATAGAGAGAAAGAGGATTGAGCATATTGTAAGCCTACGGGCAACATAGGGGAAAAAGGCCATTAATAAGAAGAATCAGGCCGGAGAAGGGCAGAGAACCTAAAAGTGTAGTTATGTATTGATAATTGTATACAAAGAATTGATTTTGGTGTGTGAATCTATGTATTTGTGCATCTTTGAGTTATGTTGTATATTATATGGGAAGATAGTTTAAATTGCACCTGCAGGCATGTCAATTAACCATCGACCACTGTAAGATCGATGGTGAGCTATTGATTAATTGAAGGACTGTTATAGATAAATGGCATGTTTAGAAACCCAAGTTGGACAGAGAAATGCGTTTTAACATGACAATCCATCCATAGTGAATGAAACGAAGTTGAGAAAGAAGTAATAGAAATGAGGTATAGGAATCATCGGATCTCATAGATCAACGGTTTAGACCAAACCCAAGAATAGAGCAAAGCCTTACTATATCGCATCTGTGGATCGCTTTTATAAAGGAATAGTTCTTTTAAATATAGCAATAAGAGATATGCGATCAAATCACAATCGTCAGATCAAGTTCAGATCGACGGTTGAGATCTAATCGACAATCGCATGTCGGCAAAGCAAATGATAACAGAGAGTCAAGATAGCGAAGTGCCGACGGCCGATGAGCGATATCGTCGATATGCCAATCGGCGATCGGCGGTTGTGGAGATTGGCGGTCGGGGAAGTCGGAGTTTGGACCTATCAGAGGAGCGAGCGATTAAAGCGCGGACCCAATCATCTTTATAGATGCGGGTAAATGACATTTGAGGTTTGGCCTATGTGTTTGTAGGAGGATTTCTCTATGTTTATGTGTAAAGTGGAAATCGGTAGAAATGCGAAAAAGCATATGGAACGGCGGACTCGATAATCTTTATAGAGGTGGATTTATGCATTTGAGTTCCAACTATCTTCTTTAAGCGGATTTGGCCGTGTTCTCCTTAGTATTCCATTTAAATGGTGTAAGCGGGTTTTTAAGGCTTAAAAGTATATTTTAAAGCCTCCGATAAAGTGTAAGTCCATGGATTTAAGACTTAAAGCCTCAAGAATGCTTGTGATAGCATTTGGACTCCTGACTATGTAAAGAAAACCCGATAAGGTGTTTAGTGCGAATTTAAAGGCTTAGGTTATATGGGAATGCTTCTGATGGTTGGATTGCCTTTAATTTGGGTTCTTTGGATCAATAATTCACTATGGTTCATCCATGAAATTTTAGACTTTAATAAGTTGTTCTTTCTTGTACCCTTAGATATTCTATTAAATTCACTAATTGTTTTATTTAGCAAGTGCATTCTCTCATCTTTATACATAAATTATAGCTCAAAAATTCAAAACTACCACATATATATATATAATTATGTTATTTTATTACCTTCACACTTCCTTTTTTCTAAAATAAAATAAATTTTAAATTTAAATTATTCAAAAATCAATTTAAAATATTTACATTATTTTTAATAAATCATTTATATTATATATGAAAATTTCCATATCAATAGAGTTATGCCTAGGCCTGAAAAAACTACTATCTTTATGTATAAAAAATTAAGAATATTTCAAATATTTATTGTTATTTAAAATTATAATTTACTATTTTACTTTTAAAATATTAATTAACCTTTAAGAAAAATATGAAGATTTGTAAAAAACAATGTAGATTTTAACAATTAAAAATGTTAAGATGGATGGTTCCAAAAAAGTTTTTAGAAACTCGATACAATTTGAATCCAAATGTCTTTTGAAAATTTTTACAAGCTCTGCATTATGGCGCTAACAAGATAATTACCACTGAGGGTGAAAATCTATCCATTCCATAATGAAAGCTCTCACTTTCATTTTTAAACCTCTTAAAAAAATTATTATTTTTGAAAAATGTTATTTTTGAACACTATAACAAATAGTCGTTAAAATCTTCTTTCAATAATAAAGATGCAGTATTTCTCACTCCGATGTTTAAAATCAGTAAAGTGAATTAAAGACATAAGTAAAGTGAATTGTTGAACTTAAATGAATTAAGGACCTAAGTAAAGTGAATTGTCTCGGAAGATTTCTGAAGGTTGGGTTTCCAAATTTCTGATTATAGTCTCTAATTAAGGATGATAGGATGTATTAATTAGATTTTCCGAGTAAAGCTTGAGAACACAGTATCTTCTTAAGTGTAACGTCTCAAACCTGAAACATATTATGCAGTTATAAAAGGATTTTGCAGGTTTAGCCAGGGGTGAAAGAGAGAATGCGGTTATCAGTAATGGCAATTACATGCTATGCTTTTTACACGTCTCAATCATTGGACCTATACATTAACCCACATTACCGACTTAAAACAAGAGGCAAGCGAGAACGTGTATTGAAACAAGTCATGAAATTGATGAATCATTACCAGACCGAATGCGCTACTCCACTTTGGAATTCATTATTAAAAATTATTTCTTAAAACATCGTTTTAATTAATTCTACTGCCACGTTACTACTGGTAGGCGTTCCAACAGGAGGAGAGCGCTCTCAGCCGTAGATTATTTACATATTTTGACAATATTAAATTATGACCGTTGATATAAAAATCAACCCTACACGATGAAGTTGAAAGAAGCCGGCAATTTTTTTTGGAGTAGTCTAATAAGACGGAGGAATTGCTCGGAATTGTCCGGTTAATGAGAATAAGGAATTGCCCCGTTTTCGTTCCGCTCGGAAAAACCTCCGGCTCTGGCCGACAATCCTCCGACCCCGACGTTGATGCGACCCAAAGTGGATCAGCGCAATTGCCGAGGAATTGTCAGCTTAACGAAAATTGGAAAATCCCGATTGAATAGCGATGTCAATGGGTATGTATGACATACATAGGGATATCACATCATATCCGAAAAGTCGCAGTATTATGTCATAGTAGCTGGGATACAGAGGGTGTCGCATCAGCATCGAGGTGATTGTCACTTAGGGCCGGAGGTTTTAGGACTGGAGGTTTTCTCTGGGAAATTCCTTTATCTGGTTAGACTATTCTAAATTTCTACAAATAATGGAGTATTTACAAATCATTAAATTAGAAATTGTCCCAAAAGGTGCATAAGAGGCCAATAGGTTTGTTAATTTAGAAAAGTTGTATGAGAAAGGTAATTGTAGATGTGTATGCCATATGTTTTGCATTTTCAAAAATATCAAGGTCAACTTTTGAAGATGAAATGTCATGCATTAGATCCTAGGTTTGGAAAAGTTGTATGAGAAAGGCATTTGTAAATGTATACGCCATATGTTTTGCATCGTCATTTATTCTTGAAAGCACGCAAAGAGAATCGAACCTTCTTAGAGGATGAAACACACCTCTATTAAATTGTAAATACGACTCTTTTTAATTAGTTATCTAAAAGGAGAGAGTGCAAAACTAACTCCCTGGGGCACCTTGGTAAAAAAATCTATTTGTATATTTAAGCTAAGGATAATGTCCTTGCTGATTATCCCTTGCATCAATTTTGTGGTTGCTTCGGGGAAAAATAATCTCCTTCAGGTGTAATTGCCTCAGAGTATGTTTTTAATGCATTTGTCTCACACCTAGGAGACAACTTAACGATTATATTGATCAATTGTTTTATGGCGCATATAAAATGCTTCTCCATGTCTGATACATCACCAGGTTGTAGTTTAAACTTTACACAAAAATTTCAAACCTCTTTGATATTGTGATGTTGCAGACAGTATACCCACACATTCTGAGGACTTTCTATAATCTACCAGAAACCTCATTAGGGTTTTGCAAATTTTTTCGTCAGTGTTGCCGTCTTCCATAAGATCCTTTGCTTGCTTATTTGACTTTCGATTAGCTACAAACACTATCTCAGGTTTCGGCTGTAGAAAGTTCACATTGGCCAAAACTTCTATGTATTGTGAATGAACTTGAAATATTCCTCACATTCTGCAATATTGGTGAAGTCATCCATCATTCAAGGTCGCCACTGCTACTGCAAACTGTCCAGCATTTGGGCACCTAACTCCAAGTTCATTCCATACTCTCACACTGCAGCACAACACACCCAATACAGAGAGAGATAGATAGTCATACTCTAGTTTTTGGGCACCACTCAAATGATTTTATTCGGTTCAATCAGACTATCATAGGGAAGAACTGGAACCACCCAACAGACCTGACAACAGCATTGAATCGAAGGGCTATCATCATTTCTCATCCGTTCAAATTCATACTGCAAAGGCATAATGGTTGCCAGTAAGATAATTACTATACTCTGTAAGATTGATGTACCGATAAAGAATATTATATACATATATTGATTTTGCAAATTATTGTACCATAAAATACCAGAACTCTATGCTGCCAATTTAAGAGTACATGATGAGAACGAGTACTTTTGCTAAGATATGAACGAACTAAATAGTAAAACCAGAGAGCATAGCAATAAATGATTGAAGAAATAGCATCACAGTGGAAGCCAAGGCAGCAGGCAAATCCTGGAACGCCAACCGTGACTGGATGAACCAGGAAAGGCACCAGACATTATATATATCAGTTTCCCTGCATCAACTATCACTCATGCAAGGTTGAGAGTTATGGCTTCTCCTAGGAAAACCCATCCCAGCTTCAAAATAAAGAACCAACTCAAGAAAACGTGTATGACTAAAGCCACTGCAGCCATCCAGGCCATGGCCATGACCTTTCTCTGCGATTGAAGGAACTTAGGCATTGGAAAATTTAGTGCATAGGCAAATAATTGAGGAAGCATCTAGATGGCAAACAACCTAAGTCGTCCGCCGAAGCAAAATTAATGGATTTCAGGGATTGACCCTCGCAAGCACATCCAGATGGAAAACAATGTTGGGGATTTTTACTGTCAAAATCCCAAAAACAGAGAATGACTAAACATAGAGACAATGCTCTGTTTTCTCCACAGGATCTTAGCACAGGGAAGCTTTAAAAAAAAAAATATTTGCAGCAGACAGAGATTTCACACACAAACAAATTTCTATTCATTAATAAAAGCAACTGCTGTTACAAACTTCTTCCTCTCTCTCAAAGGGATTCACAAAAGACTGCTTTAGATGCAGTTCCAAGAATAAAACATTCAAATTGTTACAGAACAACCAGAACCCTTTTTAGCACTGTTGTGCATTCCTTTTTCTTTGTTATACTACGCTGCTGCGTATTACATACATACACTTGCGCTGCTGCACTTCTATTTTACTTCGCACTGTTGTGCATTCACTAATTCAATTACATTGGCGCTGCTGCGTCTCCCCTCTTCTCCCACTCGTTAACACAACAAAAAAAACATTACATATATATGACAACCCAAGAAGAAATTACTTCACGTCTTCACTGGCCATGCTTCCGTAAAAGACATAATAAAAATTAAATGCATTTACCAACTATTACTTGAGCCCATACTCCCGCTGAAATAAAATTAAAAACTTCACCAAAACTTACCAACCACAGTAAATTGCATTTACTGTTTTACTGACACTTACTGGCGGTAAAGTAAAACTTTTACTTCACGTAAAATTTCATTTAATGCTGGCCCATACTTCACCCATTGACTTCATTTAAATCGCATCGCAGAATCCCATTTGGTCGGAACCCAAAATTTGGGGCACACACATATGATGCGATCTGCGATATGCGATCGAATCGCATCGCATCATTCCGGAGGACTTAACGCACAGAAGTTTGAATTTGCGATCTGCGATCTGGGATGGATCGCGTCGCAAATAAAATGAAGTTTCAGTTGAAATTACAATTTCAACACTCCCCTTTAATTTCAACTGCTGGGTTATTAATCATACCCAGATGCTTCCTTAAAGATTCAAAGTTCTTCTGATCCAGTGGCTTGGTCAGAATATCCGCAACTTGTTCCTGAGTGCTGCAATGTTGTAAACTGATTTCTCCATTGTTCACTAATTCCCTGATGTAGTGAAACCTTGTATCAATGTGTTTCGTTCGCTTGTGAAACACAGAATTCTTGGACAACGCAATAGCTGAGCTATTGTCACAAAAAATAACTGTTGCTTTTGCCTTCTCTTGGCCTAAGCTCTTCAACATTCTTCTCATCCAAACCGCTTGACACGCTACTGCTGTAGCTGCCACATACTCTGCTTCTGCTGTAGATAACGCCACAATTGGCTGTTTCTTGGAAGCCCATGAAATTGCTCCTGAACCCATGTGAAAGACATAACCGGAAGTGCTTTTCCGATCATCAACACTTCCAGCCCAATCGCTATCGGTGTAGCCAACTAAATCTGAACTTTCTGAAAAAGTATACAAAATACCAAATCTTTTTGTACCTTTGACATACCTCAGAATTCTTTTTGCTGCTTGCCAATGTGCCTCTTTTGGCCTCTCCATGAATCTGGAAATCAAACTAACAGCAAACATTATGTCAGGCTTAGTTGCAGTTAAATACATAAGGCTGCCAACTATGCTCTTGTACAAGCTAGGATCAAAATCCTTGCTGCTGTCTTCTTTGCTGAGTTTTAATCCCATTACCGTGGGAGTGATTGCTGCTTTGCACTCTTGCATATTAAACCTGCTCAACACTTCATTTACATATCTTGCTTGAGAGATAAAAATTCCATTTTCATTTTGATCTACTTCTATTCCTAAGAAGTATCTCAGCAAACCCATGTCAGTCATCTCAAATTCTTCTTTCATGACTGATTTAAAATTTTCAATGAGGTAGTCATCATTACCTGTAAAAATCACATCATCAACATACAAGACAACAATTAAAATCTTGCCATCCTTTTCTTTGATGTAGACTGTGGGTTCTCCCTCACATTTGTCGAATCCATTTTCCAGTAGATAGGAATCTATCCTACTGTACCACGCTCTTGGCGCTTGCTTCAGCCCATAAAGAGCTTTCTTCAATCTGCACACTTTGTGCTCTTGGCCTTTCTTCTCATAGCCTAGAGGTTGTTCAATGTAAACCTCTTCCTTTAACACTCCATTTGGGAATGCCGACTTCACATCCATTTGGTAGACTTTCCATTTGTTTTGTGCTGCTATGGACATCACTGCTCTCACGGTTTCCATTCTTGCAACCGGGGCGAAAGTCTCCTCATAATCTCTCCCATATTGCTGCTTGTACCCTTTGACAACCAGTCTTGCCTTGTGCCTTTCTATCTTGCCTTCAGCATTGCACTTGGTCTTATAGACCCATTTGACTCCAATGACTTCTTTACCTTTTGGTAGCTCAACCAAATCCCATGTCTTGTTTCTTTCTATGGCATTCATCTCCTCATTCATAGATTCTATCCATTTCTTATCTTTAATTGCATCCTCGAAATGAATAGGATCATCAACATGACAATACAAGGCAAATAAGGAATTCATTCCTTCATTATAAATGTCACTTAAGTTTCTGAATTTCTTACCTCTTTCACTTGGTGTGCAAGTGCTTGAAGATGCACTTGAATTTCCTCCTTGTGGTGTGCTTGGAGAAGCACTCTCATTTCTCCTCAAGGGTGTTCCTTGCTGTCCTTGTGTTGGCGCTGCTGTTTGGGGATGTATTTCTACCATTTCCTCATCATCTTCATCATGAGACAAACAGTTTTTAACATTAACTGTTTTCTCTATGCTTCCATCCCAAGCTTCCTCCTCAATAAACTGAACATCTCTGCTCACAAAGAACTTCTTGGTAGATGGGATATACAACCTGTAAGCTTTGGATTCTTCACTGTATCCAATGAAGATACATTTCTCCCCTTTGCTGTCCAACTTCTTCCTTAGCTGATCTGGAATGTGTGCATAGGCCACACATCCAAAAACTTTCATGTGGTTGACTCCTTGCTTTCTCCCACTCCATGCTTCTTCCAGCACTTTGTTCATTACAGCTTTTGTAGGACACCTATTCAAGATATATACTGCACAGTTTACGGCTTCAGCCCAATAATCATTTGGCAAATGCTTTGCCTTCAACGTGCTCCTTGCCATATCCATGATGGTCCTGTTCTTCCTTTCAGCAACTCCATTTTATTGTGGGGTGTACCTAGCTGTAAACTGCTTATGTATTCCATTTTCTCTGCAAAATTTTAGGAATTCCTTGGAGATATATTCACCTCCTCTATCAGTTCTCAAAACTTTTATATGCAGCCCGCTTTGGTTCTCCATAAGTGCTTTGAAATTTCGGAATTTCTCAAACACTTCACTTTTGTTTTTCAAGAAATAAACCCAAGTCTTTCTTGTAAAATCATCAATAAATGTTATAAAATATTAGCTGCCTGCTAAATATGGGGTTTGCATTGGTCCACATAAATCTGAGTGGACAATTTCTAAGGGTGCTTTTGCCCTTATGCTTTTCCCGCTTGGAAAACTTTCTCTGTATTGTTTTCCCAATATGCAGCCTTCACAAAGGCTGTCTGGTTTCTCTATCAATGGTAATCCTCTTACCATTCTTTTTTTGCTCAACAAGTTAAGACCTCCAAAGTTGAGATGTCCAAATCTCAAGTGCCACAACCAATTTTCATCTTTTGGCTGGCTTTGGAAAGCCTCTTGGGTAACTGCTGCAATCACTTCTTTGTTTTTCAGATCTGCTCTTATTCTAAGAGGGAACATCCTGTTCCTTGTCATTTTCACTTCAGCAATGCATCGCTTGCTGGGTGCAATATCCATGATGGTGCATACATCATTCTCAAAGAAAACATTGTAACCCTTTTGAACTAACTGTCCAATACTCAAGAGGTTACATCTCATTCCAAGAACATAATAGACATCTGCTATGGTTTTCCTTTCACCATGCTTTGTGAATATTTTAACTTCTCCTTTACCCATAACAGAAATTTTGCTATCAGTCCCAAGTGTGACTTGTGACTTCACACTTTGATCTAAAGCAGAAAACAAAGCTATGTTTCCTGTCATATGGTTGCTGCAACCGGAGTCTAGAAACCATATATCTTCACTATTTATTTCAGCCATGTTACAAGCTAACAAAACATTATCTTGGCTGACATTTTCTCTAGTAATATTTGAACTAGAGCTATTACTCACATCATGTTGCTTCTTTCTACATTCACTGGCATAATGCCCATATTTTTTACAATAATAACATTGGACATTGGGTTTTTCATACCTTTGTCCTTGAGCATGATGTTGTCCTCCTTGTTGGCTGCTGCCTTGACCTTGGTTTTGATTTGGATCGCTGCCTCTTCCTTGAGCATTTGTTGGATTGTTCCTTCCGCCTCTGTTCTGGCTTCTGCCTCTTCCTCTCTTGTTTCCTCTGCCTTGACCTCTTCCTCTTTCAAAGGACATTTGGGTCTTGAAGGCTTGCTCTAGAGATGAGTTTTCATTTCTACTCAACCTCTGCTCATGTGTGATCAGTGATGCATGAAGTTCATCAACTGAAAAGTTTGAGAGATCCTTTGTCTCTTCTATGGTGGTGACAATCACATGGAACCTTGAGGGTAGGCACCTCAATAGTTTCTCCACAATCCTCCTTTCTTCAAGTATCTCTCCATGAGATCTTATTTGTGTGACCAGGCCAATTACTTGAGTGAAGAATGAGTCAATATTGTCTGACTCCTTCATGTTCAGATTCTCAAAATCTTTCCTAAGCAACTGTAGTTTTGCTGTCTTCACTTTCTCCATGCCTTGATAGGCTATTTTAAGAGTTTGCCATGCTTCTTTGGATGTCTTAGCTGCTGCTAACCTTGGAAACATGCTTCCATGCACTGCCTGATACAAGAAGAAGAGGGCTTTTGAGTCCTTCTTCTTGCAGCTCTTTAACAGATCCTTCTCTCCCTGAGTTAATGCATTAAACTCATTTTCATCTGCTGGTTGTTCAAAACCATCCTCAACTATTTCCCATAAGTCTTGGGAAGCAAACAAGGCTTTCATTGTTATTGCCCAATAGTCATAGTTTTTACCATCAAATAATGGGAGCTGCATACCCATGCTATTGCTGGTGCTGGTGCCAGCCATTTTTGCACTCTTAACTATGCTTCAAATACTTCACTGTGTATTTAAAATAACAGACTGTCTTCAACAACAACACACAAAAAAACTTGAGAAATACCTTGATCCTTTTGCCTGAGACTTCACTTTGCTGGAGAAGCTACTGCAACAAGAAACCTTCCTTCAGCTTCTTTGAACCCTTCAAAGAGCCTGGATTAGCTCTGATACCACTGTTGGGGATTTTTACTGTCAAAATCCCAAAAACAGAGAATGACTAAACACAGAGACAATGCTCTGTTTTCTCCACAGGATCTTAGCACAGGGAAGCTTTAAAAAAAATTTATTTGCAGCAAACAGAGATTTCACACACAAACAAATTTCTATTCATTAATAAAAGCAACTGCTGTTACAAACTTCTTCCTCTCTCTCAAAGGGATTCACAAAAGACTGCTTCAGATGCAGTTCCAAAAATAAAACATTCAAATTGTTACAGAACAACCAGAACCCTTTTTAGCACTGTTGTGCATTCCTTTTTCTTTGTTATACTACGCTACTACGTATTACATACATACACTTGCGCTGCTGCACTTCTATTTTACTTCGCACTGCTGTGCATTCACTAATTCAATTACATTGGCGCTGCTGTGTCTCCCCTCTTCTCCCACTCGTTTTCACAACAAAAAAAACATTACATATATATGACAACCCAAGAAGAAATTACTTCGCGTCTTCACTGGCCATGCTTCCGTAAAAGACATAATAAAAATTAAATGCATTTACCAACTATTACTTGAGCCCATACTCCCGCTGAAATAAAATTAAAAACTTCACCAAAACTTACCAACCACAGTAAATTGCATTTACTGTTTTACTGATACTTACTGGCGGTAAAGTAAAACTTTTACTTCACGTAAAATTTCATTTAATGTTGGCCCATACTTCACCCATTGACTTCATTTAAATCGCATCGCAGAATCCCATTTGGTCGGAACCCAAAATTTGGGGCACACACATATGATGCGATCTGCGATATGCGATCGGATCGCATCGCATCATTCCGGAGGACTTAACGCACAGAAGTTTGAATTTGTGATCTGCGATCTGCGATGGATCGCGTCGCAAATAAAATGAAGTTTCAGTTGAAATTACAATTTCAACAAACAACACGAGTCGTCCGCCGAAGAAAAATTAATGGATTTCAGGGATCGACCCTCGCAAGCACATCCAGATGGAAAACAACACGAGTCGTCCGCCGAAAAACACTTAACGGATTTCCAACTGCAGAGATCGACCCTCGCAAGCGCAGCAAGGGTAACAGGAAGGGTAATTTGACAGATGTCATCATGATATAAAATATCAGTAATTGTACAGATGTCATGTTATGATCTATATAAAAAATCATCTGCCAGATGTAAATCTGAAAATGAAAATGTAATTCAAAAGAAGACCTATCGGCCTAATAATGGAAATTAAACATTTGCACATATCTTCACGGACATATCTCTGAAGTTTTAACATTTGTGATATACCCACACCAACATGGGCTAATAGTTTTAAATTAATAGCACAACCATCTAATATATAAAAATAATTTGCCCTCTTGCAACCTCGAGCATGTTGTGAATCTTACCCGCTTGAATAATGTTGTCACTAGAAAAATATAATAATTATTCCCTTATCTTGAGAAAGTGGCTTCAAAATTCACATCCTCTTGTGGTTAATATTCTATTGCTCCCTGGTCACTGCGTGGCAACGTTCACACATTAGCTCGAGCAATGGTAAGCTATGGATGTGCACGACTTTCCCTCTGGTAGACTTGGTTTACTTCCTCTGGATGGTATTTGGGCCTCTCTGGAATGTATCAGTGGCTCGAATGTATTTGTGGCATCCCTGGAATACGTGTTGGTTTCGTCCCAATGAATCCTCGACTTTGACCCCAACTTGTGCACTGGGCGACTGATCTGTGAAATAAGGGTGTTGTTCCATCTGGTACGGTTTACGGATTCCAACCTATGACTGTAAAATTTAAAAACCCTTGACCGACATGGTGTTAGGCATGGACCACGGTCGTATGGCTTCCATGACTACTGCATGCTCCTTGGGGATATATGGCCTATCAGCCTTCAATGTCCTAATAGGGCCATGCTCCTTGGAAATGCTTGAATACATCTTGTCGGCCTCCTAGTGCTATGATGGTGGTAACTCCTTTTCGTCAATGATCCAACTCTCCTTTTTCCTGCACACCTTGGGGTTTTGTTGTGGTTCGTCTTTTGAAATTCTGCGCAGAACCACTCGACCTGGTATCAATGCAATCATTCCTCACTAGGCCTTGTAACGATTCTTTCGACCTGTCATTTCATGATCCCATTGGAATGGCTCGAACTAAACTCTTGTGCTTCGACCTAGCAGTATGGTAGTCCAACTCCTGCACCTATGCTTGAACTATGAAAATGTAGCGATATGAATAGCTTGTAATATGTGCTTGATTTGAACATTGGTCAATTGTTATACCTTTGTTATCACTCCCAAAGATTTTTAGATTGTGTTTGCAATCTCGTTGATTTAAATACTAGTCAATCGTTATTCCCTGGCTCCATTCTAAGATCCCATTACTACCCACTTAGGATTTTTCATGACCAAATCAGATCTCAAGCGATCTGGAAAAACTATGTGGTCGAATTACAACACTCAAATCTCAGAATTTTGATCGATTGGCTTCTTGGCCCTCCTACATGGGCCAATACTTCCACTTGTTCTGCTATGCATACCTCAAATGACTGTGAGGGACATTGATTTATAAATCAGCCTACAATACTTACTTGCCCCCTCAAACAGTGGAGTGATGCTTCTTGGCTGCAAACAATGGCCCTGCAACAATCACGTGATAACCAATCCTTGGAGAAAAGCTTGAATTCTTAATTCAATGCCCATAACAACCAAAAATGACCCTTAGCAATATATTAATGAAATCAGATCTCCAGAGATCTAAGGCTAAACTTTTTCTTAATATTTAGATCTCAACCTCTTAAACCTGAATGGACAGATATGACACAGAAGACCCCGATCAAATCTGAAAACCAAAAAAAAAATAATTTGGCAAAGGTAATGTTTTCCCTTCTTCTGCAACGCAGGAAATTTCTCATTCAATCAACTGAAAAATAAACCCAACGAGGGTGATACCAAATACCATCGAAGATGGAGATGCTGCTAGAGTGAGAATAAATTCCACTAAAGTTCCCTACATGAAACCCTTAGACTAGTAGGATACACAACTCTGACACCACTGTAAGATCCCAAACAACACAAAATTTAATAGATATGGCACATTTAAGTGTTCTACTTAGATAAGCTTGCAATCAAACACGGAATGCAAGGAATATGAAAAGAAAGCATCCATTTATTCTATTAATAATTAAAAAATATTACATGCCAATGTGATTGAGGTGAATCCCTTACTGATGGCGTGTACCACCGTTCATCTTCTTGAAATTCCAAGACACTAAAGCCCAATAGTGGACCCTAGATGGACCCACCAAACAAAGTGTCCGTGAGGATTTTTTTTCTGAGATCCAATTAGAACTGGCCAAGTCGAGTTCTCAATAAAATAGAATAAGATTGATAAACTCGCCATGATCCCACTATCTAGCTCCTATCCCTTTTTATAGGTTTGATCAACTCTCTAGCAACGTACCATGGGTTGATACCATGAGCAAATTTTGTCCACTTTGACTATATCAGGAAAATGGAACATTGCACTTTATTAACCCTTAATTGAACTAAAACCCACCTTTTTTAACTAACTGTAATATTGTTTATTTTATTTACTTACTATATTTAGTGTTATTTGTATATATGCATAGCATTACCTTGGAAAGTTGTATTTTCAATGTTAAATTAAGGATAAAAATAATGTTATAGACTTCTTAGGATTCTTACATTTTTTTTTTTGGCTTTATCAAATCTTGTCCCGTTTCTCATTATATTGGTATCTCATTTATTTATAGCTTCATTAGTTTTTGTTCATTTACATTTTGGAATATTTTCTTAATGAGAAAACTAAGAGTTAAATAGAGATGAAAATTAATACATATTAGTGGGTATCTACTTTTATTTAAGTTTTTCCCATTTTCTCTTTGTTAACTTCATTTTCAATTTTGTAATTTCTTTTCTTTCCATCTTTTTCCTCTCTTAGGGTTTTGGTAGAATTTTTCTTTAGGCCGAAGGATATTTCATCTATATTCCAATAGAGTTTTCCTTAACATATGCTCAAATTTTAACATCCTTATACAAATTAACATCTTCAATATGGTTCAAAATATTCTACTAAGTCTCCCACCAAGGGATTCTTTATTTAGCTAAATTATAGACAACAATTTCCTCTAGTGTTTTTTACTAAACTTGTGTGTCTATGTGTGTGTGTGTGTGTGTGTGTGTGTATATATATATATATATATATATATATATATATATATATATATATATATATATATATATATATATAGAGTATCATCTCCTCCTTTCTCCATGAGCCAAGTGTGTCTAAGATGTTTTCTAGCTCCACCTTCCAACTTAATGGATATATCTAGTATGAACCATCTAATTCATGTAATTGTGTCCCTTCTTTAAGCTTAGTGGAGATGTAACTTCCTAAACATAAAAAAAAATGACATAATACATCGAACATGTGACAAAATCATATCCTACATGAAGAGTTATTTTCAATACTAAGATATGATCTTAAAAACAATATGGCCCTCCTAGGAGAGCCACATCATTTCCCTCAAACTATGATTCACTCTATGACCTCTTTAGCTAGTAATAATGAGTACATCCATGCACATTATGTGCCTCCTTTTCAAAGAAAAGGATCACACACATCTTTACCTTCGCCATACTTCATCCTTATATCTAAGGTTGTTCCTTCAAATGATCAACCCACTTATCCTAAGTTAGTTAATGTTGTGAATATCACAAGATTTCCACTCACACAACTAATATGTATTAGACTCTTTAGGAGCACATGGATTAATCCTCCCAATATGACCCTTATTCTCTTGGAAAAGCAACCTTACGCTCAACATTAACATAGATCCTAAGTTTTAGTTTTACTATTATAAAGTTAACAAATAATTTGTACAAAATTTTCAAGCTTTGAAGAGAAAGGTGTAACACCCTCCTCCCACATCTACCCAAGATAACCAGTCCACCAGAGTAAACATGTGATGAAGAGCTATTGTGATATCATTCAACTCCCCATGTGTAGTTAAGGAAGTGGTATTGACACACCAAAAACCAAATTGACCTTACTCAGAAGCTACAGGACCCTTAGGAGCTAACCAACCACTCCAGGTACCAAACCCTTGAGTTAACCTTCTTTCTAATTGGACTAGACCCCTATTCATACCCATGATAAGCCCTCCATGTGATTGAGACCCTCCAATCACTTGCACAACAAGGCATCCATGTGTCTGTAGACTTTTTTAGGAAGTTTTGTGCCATCAACCCCAGATTCTAAACCACGTTTTCAGGGCCATGACTTTAGCCTCTACCCAGAACTTGATGAAACTCTCATAAATTACAAATAACAAGATGACAAGGCCTCTAATTTAAAACTTGAACAAGGACTTGACTTGACAAGGCTTATTCATGAGGGACATTTCTTCAAAAATATCACGAACATGTAATCTATAGGTCATAACAACAAATTTGAACATAGGCACCTCATACTTATTAGAGATTCTTCAAGAAAGTTTGAATCACTCTCACAGTAGTTGCATTATAATCTATCAGATCATACATTCATTAAAATTTCATTTACTAATGAAAATGTGATGAGATCCATAACCCAAGAGTCATAAACCATGTTTATAACCAACATATAAGTAACAGAATAAGAGTGATATAACAACCATTAAAGCCACATATTAACAAGTACATTTACACATGGAACACAAGAGGAAAAGTTCTCTTATTAACATATGCAAAAACCAACCAAGCCATGGACTTCCATGTACCACCCAACCATAAAGTACGCTGAAAAAAATATTTCTTTTAACCAATCACCTCCATGCCATATTCCAAGCATGAATGTGAGACTCAAAACAAAAACCACTAGGGCTTGCTCAGGCTTTACTGTATATCCACCCAATACTGGTCAAGGATTCCTAGGATCAAAACCCTCATCTATACAACTAGGATTTAACGCAATAGTACACAGGGATTCTTAGGCCCAAATAGGAAACATACACTACCAAAATTTACCACAATCCCACCTTATACTTGTCCAAGGATCACTAGGCCTATACAAGCATGGTTTCCTTTCGACCTCTCCACCTAAACCATGACGAATTTTTTCGTCTCCACCCTCTAGGATTTAGTGGGTATCCTGCTATTACCGTTTAAGGGATTCCTAGGCACAATGAGGAATTTTCCATATCCACCCTCTAGGCTTTATCGTGTATCCTTCCATTACCAGTCTAGGGATTACTAGGCCTGATGAGGGTATTCACATCTAGGCTTTACTCTATATCCCGACATTCCTGATCAATGGATTCGTAGGCCTTGTGGATTTTCCTAAGACCACCCCACTAAGTTTCGAAACCATCTAGAAATCTAGCTCAACCAAGTAAAATAATAGGTCATCACACCATGGTTATTCAGAAACGGAAAGGCAAGGCTGAAAACCACTGTCACACCCAACAAAACCCATGCCAATGGCAGTAAGAACCAAATACACACATGCGACTCGATACCTACAAGTAATCCCATTTTAGTTGCTTGATTATGCTCCTCCTTGCTTGGTATTTGCTTCCCTTTGATTTATCATCTCTCCTTTGCCTTCTTTCCTGCAATGCTAGTATGAGAGTATGAGACAGTAGAGAGAATAGAGGGAGAGCTCCAAAACTAAACTGAAAAAGGGTAACATTGAAAATAAGCGATTAAATGGTCCTCAAAGCCTTTTTATCATTGAGGCCTCTATTTTCTTCAATTTCCTCCATTTTTCCTTCAATTTCCTTCTCATGAAAACCTCTGACCTTTCACCTTCCTTTTCTCCTTCTCCATTATTTTCATAAATAAAATTCCAATTAATCCTCTTTCATTTTAAAATACCTTTTCCATTGCCTTTGTCAATTTCCCTTAGCCATAATAAACCAAATGAATGCACGTTAGGATGTTTTGCCCAACATTAAGCTTGGAATACATATCCCACAACCTTGGCCTTATTTTTCCTTTACTAACTTTATTACATGGATTTTTAACCCAAGGATGTTACAAACCCTCAATGTTCAATAACACCTATAAACCAACAAGACTGCTGAAAAGAAAAACATATTGTCTATGGAGCTTTATAACACAACTCATTCCAGTATTTACTATGAACACTGCTGAAAACATGACAAACATACCATTTACTGGATCTTTATAACAAAACTCATTACGATATTTACAATAACAACCACATATACTCTCATGCACATTTGCTTCAACCAAAAAATAAACATACTATCTATGGAGTGTTATAAACACACCTTGATACAATATTTATAATAATATACACATATATACATATGAACATTTTCTCTAACCAACAAATAAAAGGATATGATGCCTGCATCTACAAAAAGGGACTACAACGTCTCACACCTCCACCCTTCAAGTAATATTAGGATTCACCTCCTTTGCAGGAATTCCATAATCTAATGCCAAAGTCAGCATGCATCTAATATCTAGTGCCACGATCCTTTCCCTAATTGTTCCCTTAATGAACAATTATCAACTCATTGTTCCACAACACACTCTCAAGATGCATCTTATTTCATTTGGAAATGTTAATGAACAAAAACAAATTATTGCTAGCATTCCCTTCTATCCTACATAGTCCCTTGGGAAATCCAATCATCCCCACTTCTCTTGAGCCACTCACCTTCCAAGTTCCCTAACATCCCCTTTCTCAGGAGATCCATCCCTTCGAAAGGTTTCCTCGCATTGGAAGGTCCAAAAACTAAGGCATATCCATACCTCTAAACCAAAATAATGGAAATTAGGAGGGAAGGAAGGTGACAGGTCACATGTTGCATGTAAGAAAGAGATTGAAGGAAAATAGAGGAAATTGAAGAAAATAGAGGCATCAATGATAAAAATAATTTTGAGGATTAGTTCATAGCCTTTTGTCAGTTTAGTTTTGGAATCAGTCTCAGAAAGGAGACATAGGGGAATTTTCAGGTCTAAAATGGGCCTCCTAAGAAAAATGTACAATCAGAATAAACTTTTTAAGAAACAATAGGATTCAAGATGATGATGTCAACCATGGGGGATGATTCACCATTTTTGGTGTAAAAGAGTAAAAAGATAATTTTTTTTGATAAAACTACTTTTTCAACTTGTATTTTCAACTATCTCCCTAAGGCTTTACTCAAATATAGAGTGCGAGTACTCACTGGATGAAAATTTTAATTCCTTATCCAAGGAGTACCCATGTTGCATACTTTTGATGAACCCTGCTACATGAAAAATGAGAAATACATGAAAAAACGTGATTGCAATCATGTTTTTTATGTATTTCTCATTTTTCCTTAGTAGGGTCCATCGAAAGTATGAAACATGGATACTCCTTGGATGAGGAATCAAATGTGCATCCAACGAGTGTTTCCACTCGAAACTTGAGTAAATACAGAGGGAGATAAGTTGCAAATACAAGTTGAAAAAATAGTTTTTTCTTTTTTCCCTTGAAAATTTTATGATGTAATCTAATCTTATTTTATCATTTCCACTATTATTTTATAATTTCCTTCAGAGGCCCATGTTAGACCTCAAAAGTCCCTAATGAAGAAAGCATGTAAAGAAAGGAAAGGAAAGGAAAAGCAAAGGAAAGAAAAGGACAGGAAAAACAAAGGAAATAAAGGATGAAGCATATTCAATAGGAATAATTGTAGGTAGTAGGTTGTATATATGATCTCCTAGCTGCATTTTACATGCATGGTATGTGCATCCTAGTATTTGGTTCTCTTGTTGTCATTGGCATGGGTTTTGTCGGGTTTGAAAGTGGATTTTAATCTAGCCTTGTCATTTCTTGCTGGCCTTGATGTGATCGGATTGTTCTTGGTTTGAGATTTGGATTGCTGGAAGATTTTGGGTCTAGGTGAGGTGGTATCTGAAAAATTCCCAAAGGCCTAGGAATCCCTTAACCGGTAATGGCAGGATACATGGTAAAGCCTAAGGGTGGAAATGGGAAAATTCCTCAAGGATGGTGAAGGAATTTGGAGGCATCGAAGCTCAGTTTGGTTTTGTGATCTCAACACTGGTTTAGGTGAGATCATCATATGGTGAGCGCGGAGGTTGTTTAACCTCTGGATTCCCTTGTTTTTTTTTAGATTGGTTTATCACATGAGGTAATGAGATATAACATTGATGGTACAAATATTGCATGGGGGTGATTTCGTGAAAGAAAGAATTGGTTTAGCCAATCTATGGTCAAGTGGAACATGGAAGTCTTGAACTTGGTTGCTTTTTACTATGTTTAATAAAAGCTAAGTTTCTCTTTCTTTTGATAATGAATGTAATTTTTATTATGTGGATTTAAAGGTTATTATCTCATTTTTATTTATCTAGTTTTATGTTGGGTGTAAGCATGGTTTTATGACATATCTAACTTATGGCTATTATCATGTTTGGTTGATAAACAACTGGCTAATGAATGCTTCACCTAATTGGTGTTATGAAAACTATGGTGAGAAGGTATTGGTCCTTCTTGGTAAACCTCATATAAGTTTTCATATCTCTATGTTCAAATATGCATTCATGACCTGTAGGCTTTATGTTCATCATGTGTTTGATAGAATTTCTGTCATGGTTAGGCTTGGTTAGGTCAATCCCTTGATCAATTTTTATGTTAGGGGCTTTTCCTTGGTGTCATTAATTATCTTCGAAAATCTCATCAAGTTCCAGGCAGTGGTTTGGAGACTATCCCTAAAAAGTGTCTTAAATATCATAGTCTCCGGCACAAAACTAGATAAAAAAGACCGTAGTCTCTCCCTCATAGGCATTGTGGGAGAAACTAGAGGGTTCCAGTCGCATGCCTTTTCATGGGAGAAACTAGGGTTTTAATTCATTTGAAGGCTAGGTTATCTCAGGGGTTGGACTCCTGGAGGTGTTGGGTTACTCCTAAAGGTCATGTGGCATCTGAGGGAAGTCAATAAGGTCCTGTTGTGTCAACTCCATTTCCTTAAGGTCATCTAGGAGGTTGAGTCATGTCATAGCAACCCGTCATCTCATGCTTACTTTGGGTAATCCAGTGAAAGTGGGTAGATATGAGGGGAAGACACGTTACAGGGTGGTATCAGAGTGAGTTCCGCTCTCTTTGGGTCATATCTGATACCACAAGGTGGTATCAAAGCATGATTCAACACTTGGGCTTGATAGGATGAATGAATGTTGTTATTGATGAGCACCAATATTGCAGCAAGAATGTTGCAACTCTTGGGCTACCAACTTTACTTTATCAACCCGGGGTTCATACAAAAGTGGAGGTGATAGTGCTGTATGCACAAGTAAAAGTGATGGTTCTTCCTTTTGTCATTGTTTAGCTGGCAAGAGACCACTACGATTTGCATGCCATACTTCTATGGATTTAGAAGAAGATTGGTTCCTTGATGAAAGAAATAGAAATCTACCCTAAGAGAGAGCTGATCTACAACAATTATGAAAAGGAATGAAATTCAATGCTAGGGCACACCATTTCTTAATTAACTGCTAAGAGTTATGCTTTGAAATGATGCTAAATTAACATGTAAAAAATGCCACTATCCTAAGCATGGAAGTTAAAAACATCAAACACAATTGTTATGCATGTAAAGGACTATAATAAATCTATTTTGGCTTTTTATGCTTTTCATGAAAAATCAAGTGTGCAAACTCTCTTTTAGTGATGTGGCAGGTGGTTTAGGGATTCTCGTGGATGGATAGAAGGTCTAGAATATTTTTGGAAGGTTTGGATGACCTAGGGAGGCTTCCTAGAGGTTTTCCCTCAATTTGGCTTCAAAACAGGCCACTACATGAAAACCTATAGGATGTACTAGAAACCTACATGATTCCCTATATTTCTATGGGATACAACCATGAGAAAAACGATGGGTGTTGGAGGTGATGGAAGGCTTAGGGAAGGTGGCTGATGGGAGGAATGGAGTGAGAAAATTCCTAGGATCACTCGGAACCCAAAACCAAGTTTAAGAGATGGTTGGATTTGCTCAAAATGCTTGAGGAAATTTCTATGTAAAATGATGAAATTGGTGAAGGCTTTGATGAAAACAAGTAATGCCTATGGGTGGATGAATTTGGAAGGTAGTTGCTTGCTAAGGGATCTTTGTCTACTTTTGAAGCACCTACTCTACATCAAACATGTGTAATTTCCAAAAAGTTATGTAAAAGAGAAGAATTCTCATGAACTAGAAAAGAACAGTTTAATGAACTAACTGTCTACCTTATGCATGGAGAAATTGTTGAATAACATGGAATCATGGATGATATCTACTGCAAGAATGAAGATATAAGAGATGGTAATGAAATCCTACTTTGCAAAACTGATCAAATTCTTGTTTAAGTACATCAAACTCTAAATATCATGAAAGAAATGGAAATCTGTCTTTTTGGGCTGCATAAGGGTCATTTCCTCAAATCATGATCCAAGAAGGAAGAAATGAGGCCAAGAAACCTACTGATAGCTTTGTGGAGCCTCTTTTATCCCTTCTAGCATGCTACTAAAGTAAGGCACAAATGGAAGCAAACTAATAAACCATTAATCAAATCTACACTACTTGCAATGAAATGCTTCTAAAAACAGTTTAACCATAAATCTATGAAACTAAGCTAAGCATAAAGACACAAGAAGAGGAGACTTTGCTGCTAGGGTTGGGCCCTGACCCAAGAGCTTCAACCCTCTAAGTTAACTCAGTACTGAATCAAGAAAAATCTCATTCTTATTACCAAAACAGAAAATCACATCAAAAGTATTCCACAAGTATCGAGCCCGAAAATAACTAATGTTTTTGCAATAAAAATTCGAATCCTAATGAGGCTCTAGGCCTCTCTACTTATACAACTAAAGTCCCCAACGACTTCCTTAAATTTAGGGAGGCTCAACTCCCAATCTCGAGATGACTAACTCTTTGTTTATCACTTTCTCAGTTGCCTTCTAATCTTCATGACTTGGCTGCTTGCACTCCGAGATGGTGTCATTAATGGAGGAATATTTGAATGGAGGAGGAGTAAATGAGGAGGATTTACCTTCTACAATCTCTCTACCTTGTCCCATTCAAGTTTCAAACCTTAGTCTTGCTAAAATTCATTGAGTTTATCTTCCAAACCTGCATTCAATGCAGATTAGTCCACTAGGCATAATATCTCACTTTAACTCATCTCATTAAACAAAATTTAATCAAAACATGTAATAAGTTGTGAGAAAATTTGGTTTGACTAAGGTAGGAGACCAATTAAGGCCCATATAATTGCCCAATGATGAGGCTCATCATCACCCCCACTGAAAGTGTTCCTCGTTCTCTGAGAAACTCAATAAATATCCATGTCTTTCATAGATCTAGTGGCCTCCCTAACATCCCATGACTTTGCTATGGTTTCCTCTTCTTGTTCATAGAAACCTACTTTCTTTTCTACCTCCTCCCACTACCTCCTTCCTTCTTCTTCCTTCATTCCTTCTAGCATTCTTAAGAGCAGTGGTGGATTGAGTCTCAAGCCAATCTAATTGACTTTGAGTCTTTGCATAGATTTCTTGTACATGGGTATCCTATTCAGTACTTCTCTCATTCCTTGAGGAGAGTGGTACTCTCTTATCTTTAAACTATATGGAAATCTGTTCCATCTCCTCAGGAAAGCTTGTATGTTGTCATCCCCTAACAACTTGAACATGTCCTCAAAATGTGTAATTGCTTTCTCTTGGGCAACATGATACCTGAGTGCAAGTGGAGGATCATTTGCAATTAAATTATGTGTACTGATGAAGCCCATTGGATTGGACTGCTCAACTCTGATCATAAGAGCCTTTGTTTGTACTTTTGCCAATATATTCCTCATTTATACATCCCTTGCTTCCTCATGGTTCATCCATGATGCCAAAGCCATCAACTGTAAATCTCCTAACTTGGCATTAGGGTCCCATACATTCATGTATGTTAAGGCCCTGTTATGAAAATAAAACTCAAACATCTTGGCCCTATCTTCCAATGTACTTTAATCACAAAGATCAATGAATTATCTATAATCCTAAAATGGAATAGTGTCTCTCTATGATAGGGTGATGATTTGGCACTGCAGCCACTATTCCTTAAGGTATAGGGCATAGGATTTAGTTGGCATCCGACACTGGATTACTTCCAAAGAGAGTCTGGCCATACATTCCAATTGGTTCTCTCTTTCTTGCAGCTGTCCTTTCAACCATGCATTTTCTGTCTCTAGCTAATTTCTCATTATGGCCTCTCTGTCTCTCAAGCTACTTAGTTCTTTACCCATTTCCTTTAGCTTCTCCTCCATGTGGCCAATGTCTTCGACCCCTTTGAATTTGGCAATCTGCATCCATCGATTTGTTCCGGCTCTCTCCTTCTAAAGCTCAAGGAATAGTGGAATAAAATTTTTTTGTGGAATGACCCTGCCCCCTTCAATAAATTTATAATAGGAGTCAAGGTTAGGTTGGGGGCTAGGTTCACTTAGCTATGGGTTTTCTTCTTTAGTTTCTTGCTATAGGCTTCCTTCCTTATCCAATTTTTGAGTCTCCTGTAGATTTAGCAGAGTCTCCTATAAGACTGCTTCTGCTTCCTGTAGGTCCTGCTGTGTATCCTGTAGGATTGCCTTTCCTTTGGATGAGGTGGATCTAGTTATAGGTCGTCTCACATAGGTGATAGGAGACTTATGGGGAGGAATTTTCTCCTCTTGTTTAGGTGAGTCCTCAATTAAAATGGGAATTTTGGATGGAGTTTGGGGTTTCCCTTGCCTTATCCTTGTGATTCTCCTTGCCTTGAAATATAAGGGGGTTTGCCTCTGTGTTTTTTCTTTCTGTTTGATAGGGGTGCTAAGATCAGTGAGGGTAGCTACTTCTTCTCTCTCAGTGGGTTCTCGAGACACCCTAGGTGACTCCTCGTCTTTTGCCTCATAGTTTTCATTTCCCTTTTCCTCTATTTTTTTCCTTTCTTCTCCTCCTTCTAGATCCTCATCTTGTTTATCAGTCTCTTCTTTTTTATTTTCCTCTGTTCCCTCATCACCTTCCTTCTCTTTCTCGTCTTCTTCCTCCTCATCTATCTTATCTTCATCCCCCTCTGCGTCTTCTCCCTTCGTTTCAGTTTCTTCTTTGTCATCTTGTTCACTGAGAATAGGACTAATGTCATATGTGAGGGCTTTGATATCCTCCTCTGTCTGCATGTATCTGAAAATTTCCCATTGGATAGGAATTCTAAGGTTGTGGAGGGCATCTTCTATGATGATCCTAATTAACCCATGGTGGGCTAACTGTTGATGGTTTCCCTCTTGCACCTTTATGCTTGTGTCTATAAGTGATTGCATAAGGAAGTATGGTATGTTGAGCCTGTTGTGAGGAGGTGTTTCTACTCCAAACCTCAATTCCTCAAGAAGCCTAAAGTGATACCCATAAACCACACTATACCTATCCTCACGTGATATGTATTTGATAAGGTGGTATCTCACCTCATTCCAGGGGTATGGTAGGATTTCTCTCCTTACTCCATTTTTGTCCTCATTGGGCTCTTTTCCTTCTAAAAGGAACTTCTTCTTGTCAATCTGGCTATCTCCCTTGTCTTCCTTTCTCCAAGGAACTCCTAGGGGAAGTGTCGTAATTCTGCTTATGAGTTCAGGGTTGAGCTCTATGGAGAGGCCTCTCACCACAATAGTGGCATGAATTATGGTCAATGGAATGAGGGAGAGAGAAAAATCTCGAGCCACTTCATCATCATACCCTCTTAATTTTTCAAAATACCCCATCCAATTATGCCTTGTGAATATTTCTAACACCTGAGGGTGTTGGTGGATTCTTACAGTATTAATGGGCTCCCTTCTATTAAACTCCCCTGTCATTTTGTTTGTGAATTTGAAGGAGATGAGATGGTTGACAAAATCTTTTGAATGCAAAAGTAAATAACTGAAGAAAACTGTGGAGGCAATTCCCTAAAACAACTGCTAAATTCACTCACTACTAGGGGGTTTTCAGTTCAATTCACTTTGAAAAAAAAGGAAGTAATTATAGAGCCTACCTATTCATAGCGTTTTTTGTGGCCAACCCCCATGTTTTCCCTTCTAAAACTCCTCTTGGCCAATCCTGTAGACTGTCTATCTGTATCCTGTAGGATTCTTGTGCAATCTTGTAGGATTTCTTGTGTAATCCTATACAACGTTCTATATAGGGGGGAGATGGAATTTTCCTCTTCTGTAGGTTTCCTGGGTTTGAGAGTGACTTTTTCTAGAGTAAGCCTTGAGGAAATGCATGCATGAGTGCATGGGGATCAACGATTATTTCTTATTATGGCCAAGTTATGTGAGGTGGTGGGTTGGCACTGGAGGTACATTTTCTATTTTTGGACCGTTGGTCCCCACTACCACCTCATCATTCCCCTCTTCTCGTAATCAACTTTGAGTTCATGCCTTTGTAGACTTAATTGTTTTTGTCCTTCTCTTCTCTTTTTTGACTTGACTATTGCCACGTGTGGGAGGACCAACTGTTTTGTCTTCGTCGACTGAACGAAGGTGGCCAAGTTAACTGCCCACCTTTCACTTATAAACCAACTGACTTGTGACCTTTACATCTTTTGACTACATTATGCAAATGAGAGAGTGAGTGAGATACTTACCTGTGGTGCCAATACCTTGCTGCAGTTGTTAAAGACTGGAGGTGCTTGCTGTGTGTTGGCTACATGCTACTTTTCCTTCCTTTTTTTTGTTGATCTTTGATGATTCCTTTGATGTGCAGGTACCTGGTGTTGAAGATACTGGTGTTGCTTCTACTTTGGAGCTCCTTATGCTCTTGGATCATCATGTTGGAAGCTTGCTGAAATCATGATTTGTATTCTATGGGATAGGCTGCTACAGGATTTCCTACAGGATATCCTGTAGTTACTTCTCCCTTAGAAGTTCTGATCATACACTCTGCTCGGATTTTGAGGATGGTGACATGGATTGAGAGAAAGATTAGGAGTGCGGAGAAATGATAAATAATTAGGTGCTACTCCCTTCTGCTCTCTGTTTCATTTTTATTTTTTTTTTGTGTTTCTCTTGAAGACTGTGAGAAATATATATATTCTTTTTGAAATTGATTTTTTTTGTTTTTGTTTTTTTATGGTGAATGCAAGGGTGATGAAAGTGGATGTTAGTATGGTAATGAAATGGTAATGTGGGGGTGTTATTTCTTTGACATAGTAGGTCATTATTCACCCTGGGGTCACTTCCTGTAGGATTCTCGAGCCACTCAAGATCATCCTGTAGGTTTTCAGGGGATCCTATAGCTTTACAGTGAATCTTGTAGAAAACACAGTCCCCTTGTAAACTCAAGAAAAGGAGTGAAAAAAATGAAAGAAATGGTGGAGTGATGAATGAAATGAGTAGAAAAATAAAAATGTGAGTGAAATAGGTCCCTTTTTTATCCTCCTTTGTTCTCTAATCATCCTCCTTGCTAACCTGCAAATAGAAGTTTTCATGATTTTTTTCTTCTTCATTTTTTTTGAAAACAACTAGGATGCCTCTAATAGGTTTTCATCCTAGCTATTTGCCCTGGGCGCCTCAAGAGAGATTTTCACCTAGGGATCTTTTTATTTTCCTTCTTTTTTTGCTTTTTCTTTTTTACACCATTGGGCCACCCCAAGAGGTTTTCAACCCAGTAGTGGGACTCAGGCGCCTCATGGAGGTTTTCACCTGAGTCCTTATTTTTTCTTTTTTTTCCTTGGTGATTTGATGAGGCAGGAGCTAAAAGTTGCTCCACCACCATCATTATTTTATCGATACCATTAATGAACTCTTTCTTTGACAATGGTATTTTGTAAACTTTCAATCTGTGTCCATTGAAATGTAAAGGAATGGCCTCTTTATCTATGGTTTTGATCTGCACTGAACCATTATCATGACATCTTTCTATAACATAACGTCCCAGCCATCTTGTCCTTAACTTGCCCTTAAAGTATTTATATCTGGAATCATATAACAAGGCCCAATCACCTTCTTCAAATTTCTTATCCTTGATTTTCTTATCATGCCTAATTTTCCTCTGAAATGGGTTACCTCTCTGTGTAGAAGGACCTACATCTTGAACTCATCTAAACCATTCAACTGAAGAAATCTTTATTTTTGTGCAATGCTGAGATCTAGATCTAGTTGGGCTTCTATCCTTAATGTGTTATACTGAAACTCAATGGACAACAGGTCCTTTTTCCCATAGACCAACTCATAGGGTGTGAATCCGGTGGTGGTCTTCTAAGTGGTATTATAGGCCCAGGTGGCCTCAACTAGTTTATCTACCCAATATTTCCCGCTGCTATTAAACACTTTGGTCAGGATGCTCTCCAAGGCTCTATTGGTCACCTCCACTTACCCATTAGCTTGTGGGTGATAGGGAGTGGAGGTCCTATGCTTGATCTTATGCTGGCTAAGCAAGTCTTCAATCATGTTGGAGGTAAACTGGCTACCTTGATCAGTGACCAACTCTCTAGGGTACCCAAATTTGTAAAAGAAATTCTCCCTTAAGAACTCAGCCATCTTCTCCTCTGTTGCTGCCTTAATTGCCTTGGTTTCATCCCACTTAGTCAGATATTTAGTGCACACAATGATGTACTATTTTTGTTTGGAAGGATAGTCAACAGGTACAATGAAGTCCATGCTCCACTTGTTAAATGGCTCGAAAGTCACTTGAGTTTGTAGAGGCATTTCATCCCTTGGAGTAGAGTTCCCCATCCTTTGGAACTGATCACACTAACTAGTATATATTTTCACATAATGATGAAGAGTGGGCCAATAATAGCCTACTTGTAACACTTCAATTGCTATCCTCTTTGTTGCAAAGTGACCTCCACAAGTCCCTTCATAACAGGTCAGAAGGATGTCTCCTCCTCCCTGACACGCCTTCTTAAGATTTGATCTGGGCTAGGTTTGAAGAGATTGCCCCCATTCCAAGTGAAGGGGGCGCTCTTCCTTATAATCTTACTTTTTTCTTTGGAGGACAACTTCGGTGGGAATTGTGCAGATACAAAATAGTTTTAAATGTCAGCAAACCATGGAGAGAGAACTAAAATGGTGAACAATTGCTCATTCGGCAACTGGTCATCAACCATTCCCTCTTCACCTGCAGGAAAAGTTAATTTGGACAAAAATTCTGCAACAACATTTTCCTTACCAGGCTTATCAACAATAGTTAGATCAAACTGCTATAATAAAAGTAACCATCTTATACTATGAGCATTCACATCGGGTTTATTCATTAAATATTTGATTGCAGCATGGTCAGTATGGAAAAATGCTTGATAGCCTATAATATAACGCCTAACTTTTTTCAATGAATGGACAACAGCGAGGAGCTCCTTTTTGGTCAGTGTGTAGTTCCGTTTGGCCTTTGACAAATTCTTACTGATAAAGTAAATGGCATAAGGAAATTTTCATCTATCTATCCTAGGGTTTCTCCTATGGATTTGTGTTAGGTATTAGCATGAATGTGAAAAGGAAGGGCCCAATTTGGGCCTCGGAGAATTGGGGTAGTGGTTAACTTGTCATTCAGCATGTCCAAGGCCTCTTGACAGCTTTTTGGCCATATAAACTCAGAGTCCTTGGCCAACAACCCAAATAAAGGAGAGGCCAACTTGCTGAAGTTCTTTATGAACCTTCAGTAGTATCTAGCCAATCCTAGGAAACTTATAACATCTCTATGATTTTGAGGAGGTGGGACCCTTTGGATGATAGCTATTTTGTTGGGGTCCACATGCAGTCCTTGTTGAGATATTGAATGACCCAGGATGGTCCCTTTAGTCATCAAGAATTCACATTTCTCGGGACTGAGAGACAAGTTCATCTCAATACATTTATGCAGTACCTTACCTAAGTTGGACAAAACCTCCTCGAAATCACCCCCATAAGGTGTGAAATCATCCATATAGATTTCTACCACATCATGGACCAACTTAGCAAAGATACTCAAGATTTCTCTCTAAAAAGTGGCAGGAGCATTGCATAGGCCAAAAGGAAGGACCTATAGGAAAAAGTTCCCAAAGGACAAGTGAAGGTGGTTTTATCTTGGTCTTCCTGGCCAATCTAGATTTCACTCTACCCGTTAAATCCATTTAGGAAAGAGAAAAAAAAAATTCCCTACCAGGCCATCTAGCACTTGGTCGATGAAAGGTAGAGGGAATTGGTCCTTCTTCGTGGCTTTGTTTAACTCCCTATAACCGACACAAATCCTCCACTTACCATTTTTCTTGGGAGCTAACACCAAAGGATAGACCCATTCACTTTCGGAGATATGATAAATGAATCCTCCATCTAGCAATTTTTGCAGTTCTTATTTGACTATATCTTTAAAGCTCAATTCATCCTCCTTTGGGGTTGTCGGACTAGCTTGCAACCTTCCTTGATGTATATGTGGTGAGTACACATTGAGGGGTGTACTCCTTTCATTTCATTGTAACTCCAAGCGAAGGCATCCAGATGTTCCTTTAGCATGTTGACAACTTAACCTCTTGGAGAATAGAAAGAGATGGATTGATTTTCAAAGTTTTCTAAAGGACGAATTCTATGGTTTTGACATGAAGAGGGTTGGAATCGGCCAAGTACAGATCAATTGGATGGTTCTTTTGGGTTTCCTTTACTACTTCTTCTAGGGACAATTTTCTGGGAGTTTGAATTTGGATTAGGTGTTTAATCAAATCGTCTTCATCCTAATTTCCTCCTCCCATGGTTGTTTCTAAGGTATAAATTTGGGCAGTATAAACTTCATATTCTTCCTCCTCTTCCAACCATAAAGGTAAATCATGTTCCAGAGATGACTGAGAAGGACGGCATAGGACTAACTTCTTGGACATATGTCGATTCTTGATAGTCATATTCCCAACTTTGCAACTAATGTAGGCATCGGTAGTGGCCAACTAGGGCCTCCCAAGGATGAGAGGGTAACCAGTAAGCTTAGCCTTAGGCTGGAGAACTAGGAAATCTGTAGGGTACTCCAAGAGTCAATGGAAACCATCACATCCTCCCTAATCCCCTATATGAAGCAGTCTACAAGTTGCAGGGCTATTGTGGTCTTTCTCAATGAACCTTGGAGGTTGAGCTTCAGCATGGTGTCCTTGGTCATCACATTAATGGCAGCCCCAAGATCGATCAATGTGTGTGGGAAAATGGTTCCATTGATGTGCACATCTACTACAGGGCTTCCAGGGTCCAAATAATTTTGACAGATTACCTGCCCCAACATTAATTCAAACAGTTTTCCAATGACATTAATGGTAGGGGCATCTCATTTTCGCCTCCCTGGATGATTGAAACACTTCTCCTTAATCAACTTGTTGTAAATAGGTACATCCTTGATGGCTTGGAGAATTGGAATCCTGACACATAGGTTTTTCAATTCTCCTAGAAGTTTAGTCTCTTTTGGGGTAGGCTAGAGTGGTTCAGTTAATCTCTCAAGAAAGGTTGGATTTACTTTGAGAATTCTTTCCTCTCTTTATTCTTCAACCTCCCTGGGTGGAGGTGGAGGTTGGTTATCCACGAGAACTCTCCTAGATCTCAGGTTAATTTCCTGTATTTCCACAACATAAGATGGATATGATGTCTCTCCACTATATACTTGTTGTGCATATCTGTTGTTTAGGTTCAGATTTGGCTGGGCAGGCATCCGAGGTTGTTTAGGTGGAGCAGAGTGTAACAACTATGGTTGGCCAGGTGGTGAAAGCAGTAAAGCAAGAACATTGTTGTACTAGGGCCTCCACCACTGGGGCAGTGCATTCCACTGAGGTTGTGGTAGAGCATATGGTTGAAATGACTGGTTGGTTGGCTGGGAATGATACTGAGATGCGAAGGACCAAGGAGGAGGTGTAGACCAGGAAGGATAAGCAGGAGGTCCCCAAGAAGGTATGGATGTGATCTAGTTGGGGTTGTAATATGCATGGGATGACCCTTGAATGCCTTGTCGGTATGGCTTAGGCCCACAAGGTCTCCTTTGGTTTATGTAATAGAGCTACTTAGTGGCCCCTTCAACTCCTTGATATACAAATTTGAGTCTAGGCAAAGAAGGGCGCTTGTCTGTGGAGTGGTTTTCTTCACAAACTAAGAAAATCTCAATAAAATTCAATGTACATTCATTCCTACGGTGTCTCCTAGTGCATCTAGGACAAAAAATGGCCAATACTCTCTACTTCCTCCTGCTTTATCCTAATGTTCATAGTGTCCATCTAGAAGGCAAGGGTTTGTAGCATCTCACTCCTGAAATCTTCCAACATATTTCAAATTTCACCCTTGATGGATAAATTAGAAGAGGACGTAGTAACCATAGGTTGGCTTCCCGTACCCATTTTTCTAGCTGCCCTAAAATGGTTTCTAAAGATAGTCTTGATATCATCATAGGGTAACTAGTATATATATCCTCCTCCTAAAAAGTGTAGGGTATCCAAAAGGTCTTCCCTTACTCCTCTAAGCAGGACCAACTTCAGTGACTCAAGGTTAAGTGTGCAACTAGCCCTTTTGTAACTAACCTGGAATATTTCTTCATAATCCTCTAGGGATTCATAATTACCTAAGGTCATCCTAATTTTTTTTTCTTTAGTATCCTTAGACCTACACTAGTCTCGATACTTATTGTTGAAGGATTGCTGCATCTGAGGCCATGTTTTGATTCTTTCCCTAAGTAAACCCCATGAACCAGTGCAAAATTGCATCATTGAGGGTAGATGAAAATACTTTCAACTTCTGCTCATCATCTGTATAATCATAGGTTTGACATATAACAACAAACTCAAATATGAAAATGTCAGGATCTTCTGTGGTTAGGCCATGGAAATGAGGAAGGGCAGAGGGGCTTATATTTTTCATCTTAGTGTCCCCATTGGTTTCCCTGATAGGGAAGGCACCCTTAACTCTATCTCCATTCCCTTTGTCATTTCTGGTTTTAGCCATTGGCTTAGTAGGAATGGGTTCTTCTTCTTCCCTTGTAGGTTCTTCAAATATGTCTGGTTTCTCACCTAAGGGTTCTTCCAGTTCACAACAACCGAAGAAGAGAGAAGGTTGGTTGTTTGATGCAATGGGGGTATTTGACAAAAAATTCCCTAAGTTATCCCTATTCCTACGAGGCATGAAAGGAAATGTTATTGATTTGGTTTTGTGATTTTTTCAAACTTTTAAAGTGCTTTATAGAATTGAAATTGTAGATGGAATGAAAACTACTGACTGGATGAAAAACTAATTGCTGAATGGAAATCTAAATTGCAGAATTGAAATTGCAAACTTAATGAGAACTACTGACTGAATGAAAAACTAATTGTTGAATTGAAATCTAACTTGCAGAATTGAAATTGCAGACTAAAAAGGAAGCAAACTAAATTACTTTTTAATAAATGAAACTAATGGAAGAATATTAGAAACAAGAAATAGAAGAAAGAAATCAGTAATCACACATTACTCAAACACCTCCCCAGCAACCGCACCAAAAAGTGATGAGCACCAATATTGCAGTAAGAATGTTGCAACTCTTGGGCCATGAGCTTTACTTTATAAACCCGGGGTTTGTACAAACTTGGAGGTGACAGTGATGTATGCACAAGTAAAAGTGATGGTTCTTCCTTTTGTCACTGTTCAGTTAGTGAGAGACCACTAGAGTTTGCAAGCCAGAGCTTTATGGATTCAGAAGAAGCTTGGTTCCTTGATGAAAGAAATAGAAATCTACCCTAAGAGAGAGTTGATCTACTGCAATAATGAAAAATAATGAAATTCAATGCTAGGGCACACTATTTCCTAATTAACTGCTAAGAGATATGCTTTGCAATGATGCTAAATTAACATGAAAAAAATGCCACTATCCTAAGCATGGAAGTTAAAAACATCAAACACAACTGTTATGCATGTAAAGGACTGTAATAAATATGTTTTGTCTTTTTATGCTTCTCATGAAAAATCAAGTGTGCAAACTAATCTCTTTTGGTGATGTGGCAGGTGGTTTAGGGATGCTCGTGGATGGCTGGAAGTTCCAGGAGATGGTTGGAAGGTTTTGTAAACCTTTAGGTGACCTTGGGAGGCTTCTTAGAGGTTTTCCCTCAATTCGGCCTCAAATTAGTCCACTATAGGAAAACCTACAGGATTCCCTATATTTCTACAAGATACAACCATGAGAAAAACTATGGGTGTTGGAGGTGATTCAAGGCTTAGGGAAGGTGGTTTATGAGTGGAATGGAGTGAGAAAAGTCCTAAGATCACTCAGAACCCAAAACCAAGTTTAAGAGATGGTTGGATTTGCTCAAAATGCTTGAGGAAATTTCTATGTAAAATGATGAAATTAGTGAAGGTTTTGATGAAAACAAGGAATGCCTATGGGGGGATGAAGTTGGAAAGTGGTTGCATGCTATGGGATCTCTATCTACTTCTGAAGCACCTGCTCTACATCAAACATGTGTAATTTCCAAAAAGTTATGTAAACAAGAAGAATTCTCTTGAACTAGAAAAGAAAAGTTTAATGAACTAACTGTCTACCTTATGCATGGAGAAATTGTTGAATAACATGGAATCATGGATGAGATCTACTGCAAGAATGAATAGAGAAGAGATGGCAATGAAATCCTACTTTGAAAAATTGATCAAATGCTAGTTTAAGTACAAAAAACTCTAAATATCATGAAAGAAATGGAAATCTATCTTTTATGGATGCATAAGGGCTTTTTCCCTAAATCATGATCTCAGAAGGAATAAGTGAGGCCAAGACACCTACTGATAGCTTTGTGGAGCCTCTTTTATCCTTCTATCCTGCTACTGAAGTAAGGCACAAATGGAAGCAAACTAATAATCTGTTAATCAAATCTACACTACTTGCAATGGAGTGCTTCTAAAATAGTTTAACCATAAATCTATGAAACTAAGCTAAGCATAAAGACACAAGAAGAGGAGCCCTTGCTGCTCGGGTTGGGCCCTAACATAAGAGCTTCAGCCTTTTGAGTTCACTAAGTATTGAATCAAGAAAAATCTCATTCTTATTACCAAAATAGAAAATTACATCAAAAGTCTTCCACAAGTCTAGAACCTGAAAATAACTAGTGTTTTTACAATAAAAATTCAAAACCTAATGAGGCTCTAGGCCTCTCTACTTGTGCGACTGAAGTCCCGGATGACTTCCTTAAATTTAGGGAGACTCAACTTCCAAACACGAGATGAATAAATCTTTGTCTATCACTTGTTCGGTTGCCTTCTAATCTTCAGGACTTGGCTTCTTGCACTCCGAGATGGTGTGATTAATGGAGGAATATTCAAATGGAGGAGGAGTAAATGAGGAGGATTTACCTCCTACAATCTCTCTCCCTTGTCCCATTCAAGTTTCAAACCTTACTCTTGCCAAAATTCCTTGATTTTCTCTTCCAAAGTTGCATTCAATGCATTTTAGTCCACTAGGCATAATATCTCACTTTAACTCATCTCATTAAACAAAATATGATCAAAACATGTAATAAGTTGTGAGAAAAGTTGTTTTGACTAAACTAGGAGGCGAACTAAGGCCCATATAACTACCCAATGATGAGGGTCAATAGTTATGCATGAATTTTCATTGTTAAGGTTGTCATGCATGAGGTCATTGCATGAATTTTATGTCATTATAATGTTATTGGTACATTACGAAGCTGACATTTTGCCAAGATAGAGCAGGGGATGTAGATCATTAGAACAAGGTTATAGCACTAGACTGTGGGGTAAGAGTATATCTTCAAGATATTTGGGGTACAAATATATCAAGCTAATCACTATAATGCAAGTTTCTCTATCCAGGAATATGATATTCATGAAATTAAAGAATGAGAAACACCTTAATCAATGCCACATAGTAACCCCTTTTTTAGAGAGATGGATGAAAGAGTCTTCGACAATGTTTGATGGTCTCAGTTACATTCAACTATAGTGAGAGATCTAGTGTTTCCCTACACATAACCACTTAAAGGAATCATTGAACATACTGACTACAATAAATAATCAATTAATGTTGTGAAGGGATAATGTGTGCGGTCATTTCTTCCATAGGATTTTTCCAAGTATTATAAGTTCGTAGAATTAGATGTGTTACTTAACACTAATTTTGTGATCAAGTTCCATGATTAACACAACAAAGGAAAATTGAGAGGTAGTTATTAGATGGAAGTCAATGATTATTTCAATAAGTTTGGAGATTGATATATTGTGACAAGATTATAGGGACCTTATATGTACATTATTGTTATGTTATGTGGATTATATGGAGAGAAATATTCTTATCAATTTACTAAGGCATGGATTCCTTTGGCTCATAGTGTGATTGTGCATGGAAAGATGTTCAATTGAGAAGTTATAACTACAAATATGTTCAATATGAAAATTGAGTAAACCATGGTTTGTGATGGGATTTTTTTTCTTGGATTGAGTCATAGTCCATAGTTTTTAAAGGGAATCGTCCACATTTAATTCAATATGTTGTGAGAAAATAAATATAAACAATTATATTCCATGATATGTTATTCTTTCTTCTCTTTTCTATTAGGAATTCTCGAGGTTGTTTAAGTAAGAAAATAAAACTATTTCATACATTGGAAATTCATACATTGAGGAGAAGCATGCATATCTTAATATATATGTTGCAACTAGTTCATCTCATCCTCTACCAAAATTTGTTCCTAAAACAATATTTCTCAAGGAGATTTTCTATCAAACTATTGCTTAAGGTTTCAACACCTACTTAGTCAAACACATAAAAAATATTGATATCCTAAAGTTCCATCTTTGATACTATTTTTTGAAGGATACCAAAAATACCAAGCAGGAAGGGCTAGGCCATCTAGAATATAGGTTTGGCATTGGTCAATATAGTAGACATGACCCCAAGGACTTAGTACTCAAATATTATAAGCATGTTTAGTACCCAAATATGATAATAATGTTTCCTACAATTGGCCATACACCCATGTTTGGTGACAAGAAAAAGTATTCACTCAGTATGCACATTAGCAGGGCTAAGTTTATGAAATAACTACCAATCCTAATCTGACTGTATTCAAATATTTATCTTTAGATGAATAGGTTTAGGTAATAACCCAAGGAGAAATAGTTAAAAAGGAAGTAGAGAAGGAAAGTAAAGAACAATAAATTAGGATAAAACATGAAAAACAACTCCATCAAACATAATAATAATAAAAAAAAAAAAATAGAATTCTTTAATTACACTATATTTTTCACAAGATGGGAAAAAAAACTGTGAAACAAGGTCGATGAATATGCTAGAAAATAAGAGATAGAAACATAGAAGAAAAGTTGAAGCTAAGGAAAGGAATAAATATTTAGCAAAAAAACTTAGGGTAGAGAGCGAATAAAAGGTTAATTAGGAATTGGAGGAGTAGAACAGGGCAGTAAAGGATTTATAGAGGAAGCAAGTAGATGAAAGGAAAAAGATGAGCTATAATATTTAATGGGACAAAAAAATGACTCTCATCTTATTGATACCGCTTCAGAGGATATAATTGAGTTGTTTAAGAAAGAATATTAGGTGGGAAAGATAATTTCCCCGATAGAAAATATTAAACATGACACTAGAAATGATTGAAAACAAGTTTACTGAGGAGGCCAAAGGGGATGGCACAACTCAAACTTTTGACTAGAGAGATGAGATTATAAAAATTATATCTGATTACGCTTGAGCTTCTATTTCAAGCTTGACTATGGAAGCTATAAGATCTTAGACTACCCAAGAACCTAATTAAGGCAAGTAATATACAAAGATATCAATGCCACGAGAATTTTTAGGGGGAGATGTTTTTATAGTTTTCTATTTTTTGGTCATTTTCTAAAATACCATTTTCCCATTTGGTTAAAAATGCACCTATTTTTTCCATAGATATGATTAAATGGATAACATTCACCAAAAATTCATTAATTCATAGTTATATAATTGAATATTTTTCTGCATTTTGTATGTGTGACTTTTCAAACTAGAATAATTGCCTAGAATAATATACATTGCTATAATATTTAGTGATTAAAAAATACCCTAATCAACACTATATAATATGAAGAATCACGGAAGACTAAAATATTAGAAAACTATAAGGAAACCTCTATGGAGCATATCCATACCCTAAGAAGGTTGGAGGAAATTTTGTCCTAGGGATATCAACTAGTTCCCAAGCAAATAGGTGAGGTAGAAGATGTAGAGTCTAATTCCTATGACTACAAAAGGAAATTAATCGTTAAGAGGACATAGTAGAAACAAATTTAATCAGTATAAAAAGTGGTGTTATTTTCATATTTGTAGAGACACCATTTAAATCAAATAAGGATAAGGTGAGTGGGTTGCTATCTAATGGAGTACCCATTTTATGCACTACTCCTAACAAAGTTATATTAGAGAAGAGAGTGTCAAAGTTCATCCAAAAAAATAGTATGTTATTGATATATCCACTTGGAGGTGAATGATATGCCCTGGGATAAATTATTTAGTCACAAAATCACATGCACCTATATTATTAAAAACATATGTGCTTTATAACATGTGCACATTCTTTCCATAGAGATTATATTAAAATTATATCATGACCCATGCACATATAAGTGGTTCAAATCCCACCTCCATGTCCTTCACTATGATCCCAGTATAGGTGAAAATGGTATCCGTGATGGGGTATGACAAGAGTAGGCATGCGATGAGAAGATGGGAGAAGGCAATAACCTCCATCTGGAAATAAATTTTTAAACTTGATATGATGATTAGAAAGTCTCATAACTACAAGTGTCATGAAGAATGATGAAGCTCGATAGTGACTATAGGATATAATCTTGGGAAGCTCAAAAGATGAAATTATTTATGACTCTATGTTGGGAATGCACAACCAAGGAATACTCCATGAGGGGAAAATTAATGTGGTATTTGTTGATCTGCTGGAAAATTGGTTCCATTTACATTAATAATGGAATAATTCCTAGTGGAAACACCTTCAATTATCATTTGACAACCTTCCTAGATGAGTTTATAAGGAATTCTATCTCATTTTTATCTTGCAATTCGAGGAACACACTTGAGTCTTTCGGAACTATTGGTAGAATGTTTTTTGGAGGGAAATTTATTTGGAGTATATCAATGCTACATTCCAACAATCAAAGGTGAAAATAGAGTCTTCAAGGCTTTGCATTCAGATTTCTTGTAACATTTGGATTTCCCATAAATAGGTTCAATATTTCTCTTATTTCTCTATAATTTTTTCTTTTGTCTTGGCTATCAAATTTGTTTATGCAAAGATTCAAGGGTAATTAGGTTTAGTTGGGCATTTTTCCAACCCCTATCTCTCTTTGCTCGGTTATTCCTGCTTTCTATTAGAGTTACTACTCTTTTCTATGGAAATTGTCATTGGTTTCTAGGTTGCAATAAATATACTTATTTTTAGGACTTTACTTGGCTTAGCACTTGGTGATCTCATAATCTTAATTCTGGTTTCACCTCCCTTTTCTTTGGTAACCTTCCTACTTTTCTTTGTATGTTTTCCTCCCTCTCTTTAGTCCTAGGTATGTGTAAGTGGTATTCCCTATATCAATCTTCATCCTAAAATATTCCTAAACAAGAATGTCATGGAGCATAAGGGGTACACAACAATAGATCTCCCCTATCCAATTTTAGAGTTCAATGCTTTATGGAGTGTTCTTCTACCATTTATGTTCAATATTCTCCCATAACATTTCATGTTGAAATACAAGAAGTAGAATGGGAGGGGGGATCATAATAGATGCAAATGTGGAAGCTAAGGTTTGCATGTGAATCCCTAACATAGGGAGTACTACTGCCAAAAACATAAGATACATGTAGGACATCAGTATCTACTAGAATTTGAAGGTAATAATGGGGAAGGTTTTAGTGCAATGAATATAGGTTTAACAGGAAATAATTTTATGTATTGATGAACTCCAAAAGTAGACCAACAAGCTCACTAACACAATATCAATCTAAAAACAATGTAAGTTTATATGAAGTTCTCAATAGCAAAGGAAGAGGAGGCTTTTCTTGATACAATTGAAGTGAATTCATAGTCCAAAGATATGGTCCTTAAATTAATTTTTTTGTTTACCTTGATAGGAAAGAATGTTGCAAGCATAGTTATGAGTTTTAGAGTTTATCTTAGTAGATAAGAAGCTGATAGATAGACAATTTACAATATGGTTAGTGTTAGTTTCAAAAATATATCATGGAAAAAATATTTATTTTTGTGATACTAGTGTGGTTTCCCTTGCAAAACATGAATATAAATAACCCTTTTGTATACCTTGAAAATCCATACTAATGCAAAGCCTACCTCATTAACAAGAAAAATGAAACATGGGCATATTCTATTCATTCAAATATTTTTGGGGCGAATGGAAAATTTTGAACTACATGCTTCCTAAATTGGCTTCTTATTAATGTTTGAAATGATAAACTTGGTGGTTTGGGTTACTAATACCACACGAATACATCAAAACCTCCATTTTTGTGAATCAATTTTTCATGTTATGTCTTTTCCTTGACATATATTAGAATCTTAAAATACATACATGTTTTGGATCATCATAACCAATTTTAGAATAAGTTATAACGTTTACTAATACAAACTAATATCTACAATCTAAACATGTAATACTCCTACAAATGAAGGTTTCACTAACACAATGTCCTACAGTTTCTAGAATATAATGAATATTTTAGACAAACATATAATATTGTACAATATGAAAAATTACTTTGCACAATTTATATACTCAACATCCACAACTACACTATATTGAACATTTGCATTCTTTTGCATGAAAATTAACATATCATATGAGAAACTCAAACATCTAATTATACACAAATTCTATATTTGCAATTATCCTATATATCGTATACAAATAGAGAGATCTAATTATATATGTAATTACGCTTTAGCATCGGACGTACTCCCTCGGTCAAGCCCTAGCCCTGACAAGTCTGCTTGTTCTTCGGGACAGCATCAATTGAAATGAAATATTCTATTTGGTGACCCCGCTAACTCATTAAGAGAGCATAAAGACCAAGTATCGTCGTACTTTACACAACTCCTCCCTAGCCTGGGCGGTGCTGCCTCGTTATATACAGGATTTCTGCCGCTGTTGGAACTAGATATAGAATATGATATCTCTTTGTATACGATATTATGGTACGATCGATTATGATAACCTAACGCGAAAAGCTCCCCACGCCTACCTTCGCACCCACCTTCGCACCTACCTGAGCGCTGTGATTTACCTACCTTCTAGCTATCTCAGGTCAATGAGAACCTTCCCTTCGACAACGCGATATTATATATGTCATTATGCTCTCGAATAATTTATCAAATCATTTCTTTGATGCTTAGCGAGACATCTATTCCCAACCCAAAATGAATTCTATTTTCGAGAGAAAGATATGACCCTTTTAGATACAGATATGATCTCAGTTTCTATCGCTCGCTGTTTGAAGAGTTGGCTTTTCTGTTCAGGTCAATCCTTCTTAAATGCAATATTATATATGTCATTATGCTTGCCTTATCACTATTACTTGAAACGAAGTCTTTCACGAACGACTGCCTTAGTTCGCACGACAAGGAGACAATAAAGAGTTCGATCTTTCCTGCGCCGGTCAACCCAGTTAGGTCTTGATCAACCCTCGCGAAGTCAACGGCCCCAAAAGGATCGCCCCTCTTCCCTAACAATACTTTGGCATCCTAGAAGCTTGGTGCAAGGTCGACTTGGCCCAAGGATCAGTTATGGGTAAGTACAATGGTTTCCAAAGGTCATTATCTTCATCATTGTAGCTCCTTTGGCAAGCTAATGGATTCACACTTGAACTGGTTTGCCTTGAGCTCCTCTTGTGGCCTATAAAAGGTTTGAACTATTGCAAATTCATTATAAAGGCTCCTCGAATCATTCTCACACATTACTATTTTTCATGTTTACATTATCATTAAAACTTTATAAAAAAACCATGTTTAACTTGCACCCCATTATTTATATATTATTTTCTAAAAATTAGATTAGCTATTAAATTTTTATAATTACAATAATTAAACAACTTATATTAAAGGACTCATTGTATTTTGAATTCTTTATTATAATAAGTTTTGTATTATTTATAATTTAATTTTAATAAAAATCAAAATTAATTTAATGATAATATAATCATAAATAAAAATTAATATTTTTTAAATAGTAAGATAATCTATCGATTGTCACAACAACTATTTATGGCTAATATTAGTTAATGCAAACTCTGTCATCACTTTTTTACAAAGAAAACTAAACCACCCAACTCAGTCATCACTTTTTTACAAGAAAACTAAACCACCCAAAGTGATTGATTGGTCATATAAACTTTCACTGAGGAAATACCTATGGTCCTTCACAAGAAGGACAAACTCTTAACCCAATAAAATTTTATTTATTTACAATATAATTATAAATAAAATTTAATATTTTATTTTATTGAAATACTATTTCATATTATAAAATGATTATTATATTTATTTTAAACGAATGAGTCGGACTCACCTTAATCCGTACCCATGTATGAAGGATGGGTGTGCAATATTTTCTGAAAGACGTCTATGACTGTTGAAGTGGGGTGTCGTTGCAGTAGAGATTATTAGTATATATTATTTAGAATTCTTTTTTCGTTGGAAAGACAGTTCACAGGATTCTTCTCTTTAATTTTTTGTTTTTGATTAAATATAAACTTTTGTTTTCAAACATATATATATATATATTTAAGGTGCCTTTGGTTCTGTTAATATGTGGTAAAACATGAAATTGAAGTTTCAGATTCGTTTGGGTGAAACCTATATATATGTGGATTCTAGAAAGCTTTAAAATGTGATTAATGCAATACGTAAACATAAAATTCGTGATTGATGGTTACGAATTATTAAAATAATTTCAATTTGATTTTAAAATATACATTTTTTTTTTTCTAAATATGAAAAACTCGTTCATTATTATAATTTATACTGACATTCAAAAATAATCCAATTATTATCGTTATGAATTAATATCATTAATTATAATGAAATAGTAAAATATAAAAATTAGGAAATGGATCAATCGCGGTGACATATGTTTAAAGAACTATATTTGGAGTGACATAATTTGTGAAAATGGAGACATGAGGTTGCTTTTCTAAAAGATCTCCAAGATTGTGCATACGTGAGTAAATAAATGAATTTGAATTACATTTAACAAAATAATTTACGGACATGTGTATATGTCTGTAATAAATCATATTTTTATATGGATTTGAATGGAGTTGTTTTTGGTGTGATATTTTTTTTTGCAAGTTTTGATGGTAGGGTTTTTTTTTTTTGGGGTCAAATTTCTCTAAATTTTGTAGGAATTTATTGCACGAGTTTGATGGTAATCCGGTGCCATGGAAGCGCTCTAGCGGTTTTGCACGGTGGTGAATCCATATACAGTAAAAAAACTAGTTTAAATAACACAAATCAAGATTTCACCTCAAAATTTTAACACTGGAAAGTCAAAAAAATCTCACTAAAAATAACTCCAATTTGAATTACTTATTAATAAAAAATTGCCGTCCAGAATAGCGTTTCAATTACGTGCAGTCTTCGAGAACTCGGTCACGGTTTCTTAATGTCATATCCCTCACGTAATTAACTCAACGTAAATCAAATTGTTATGAAATAAGTTACGAATCAGTTACAAACTAATTCTTGATAACTGATTTGGGGAAAATCAATGGAAGACTCTAGAAGTGTTTGGTTTGCGGTTTCACATGGAGAACGTGGAGGGAAATATCTGGCACCTCGACTGTCCCGCGACACAACTCTTCATCCCCTCCTTACACTTGCCCCTGCCTTGATCTGAAGGTGGAGAAGTTTCGGTACCGTTCCTTTTTAACAACATCGGCATGGGGCCAGCTGGAGCTTTGCCCTCGCGCCGCAAGGTTTCTCACATACTTTAGCAATGGTTCAATCTGCTTGACATATCTTATTCATAACTGGCCAAAGACTACGAGGTCAATAACGGGTTCTGTTGGAGTCTTCCCATTGGATAAATCTCTACTTCAATCTCCTCAGAGCTCTTATCAACGGTATCAACCAGTTTGTTGCAAAAACAGCGCAGGACGAGGAAAAAACACCAACTGTCGCTAATGTCCGTTTCTCTAATGGGTTATCAACTATCTTTTTGGAAGAGTGGAGGAGCGCTGAGACAGAAAAAGCATTACAAAATGCCTGGCCGCCTTCTCGGGAAGGCATTAAATGAATCTTTAATGTTGGAGAGGTCGGTTACGTTTTTTTTTCTGCTATAGGAAATATGGCTGGCCGCACAGGATTTATGGGTAGTGCTTGAGCCGGAGGCCATTACCGCGTCTGCATTTGGTCATAGGCGCAGAAGAAGCAATTAACTGCGGAAAGAGATGACGAAAGACGCCATTAAGAAGATATTGGAGCTGCTTCCATCCACCGGTTTTCACATGGCGGACTCGGCTGAAACGATGGTTTCACATGGCGGACTCGGCTGATCGTTTCAGTAGGAAGATGGCGTGAGCTCTGTTTTTTTTTACTGTGCGGGGGTCGCAGGCTAGACGGTGGCAGTGATCCTCAGGGGTGTGTATTTAGTTCCATGCTTCTGGCGTTTGGGTGAATTCTGGTCCGCTGTGGTTGTGGGCAGGAGTTTTGTTCCTGGTCCCGATGTTATGCAGAGCAATGCGAAAGGAACTGGCGAGAAATTTCCAGGTTGCTGCATCGTTATTCGGAGTCAACCTCCTTCAGGGGCTTTGGGATAGGTCCTGTTATTCCTGGTCAAAGAGGAAACGATGGTAGATGATGGTGCCAAAGGAAAGTGATGTTTAACATTATGGCAGGAAAAGGATTATTGGTCCATGCAGATGAGTTCAAGTTGCAGGATTGTCCATTACTAAAACCATCATGCCATAAGGAATGTTGCACGTGGCAGTATGTAAGTGAAAGATTACATGGAAATTGTATTGGCTTTTAGCTAGTTATGTGATAACTTAATGATAACTTATTGTAATGATTTTATAACAATGGTTAAGGGATGGAATCCCTTATAAGCCATTGAGTGAGGAGTGAAATCCCTCACGAGCATTTAATAATAAGATTAAACGTTTGCTGGTTTTCACCCTACGGGGTTTCCAGGGTACCTATGTTAATACAGTTGTCAGTAAACTCTAATTACCTTCCCCAACTATAGATGCTTCCAAAGGAAAAGAAGCAAGGAGAAGGAAGAAGACCGTGCTGTAAGGACAGACGGAGATGGGAAAAAGAATCACTAAGTCTGGTGATGACCAGATAACGCAAGCTTCGAGTGCCAGAATCTTGTAGAAGATGCTAAATCTGGTGATGACCAGATAGCGCTCGATGTGCATGTGAGTATTCCCTTGACCATGCTTAAGGAGTTGGAAAATGATAACTATAGTGTGTTGATGATAATGATTTTCGTAATGTCTCCTTGAAGTCATTATTCTGGAATGGTCACATAGTAGTGTTATGATAGTTGTTGCATATAGCACCAAGTGGTAACTCTGGTGCATGTGTGACACTTAGGAGATTATGCTTCTAATTGCATAAGTAGAGTAATTGCTTCCGGTAAGGGTGGTTTAATTTGTTAGTTATGCATGTTGATCCAAGGATAAGATAAGTATCTTGCTCACTTTCTTGAAGAACATGTATGAATGTTTTATATGATTTCTTAGTAGAGAAAGTATTTGAATGCATGCAATAAAAGAATGGTTCTTTTATAGATTTTCTTGGTAAAGAAAATGTGTTAAGGCATGCAGTTAAAGATTGATTATTTTGTATGTTTTCTTGGTAAAGAAAATAGGTAGTTCCTATTAGAAAGACTCCACGTGAGTCTTGTGTGTGAAATTCTTGTCTCTTGTCTATAAAATCCTTGCTAAATATAGCCAAAGTATCTTCTTGAGAAAAGAGGATGAGGCATATAAATGTCCTGAGGACATAGCATGGAAGGTGGCCAAGTTTTCTTGAATTAAAATATGTATTTTTATTTGATAAAAGTTTCTTGGAAAATATATATATATATATATATATATATATATATATATATATATATATATATATGCTAATTGCATTATGATTCTAGTTAGTTTCTAAGTTCTAGTGAAATGATTATGCATTACATGCATGATAAAGATAGCTAAAGATGTGCTTCTAGGCACATAGATATTCATTTCTAACTTTCTTGAAGAAAGAGTGTATTATATATATACTTAAATATAGTTTCATTCTAGAAGAGTGTGCATACTTCATGTATGAAGATGAAGGATTTTATGAGAATTTTCTTGAAAATAAAAATAGAGGTTCTTTCCTTAAAGACACATTAGAATAGTGTTCATACAAGAACCAAAATCCTTACTTGTTTCATGAAAAGAACTATGTGCATTGAAGTAAAGTAATTGTGTTAGGAGAACACATGTTGCATAATGGTAGCTATTGTGAGTTTGGAACTATGACTCTGTGTGTACATAGAGAAAGTGATCATGTTAAATTTCTTGAAGACAATAATCTTTTGAAGAGATTGTCTTGCTAGATGAGTTGTGTTGATTTCTTGATTTTGGATGGATAAGTAAATCTTGTTCTGTATCTTGATTTTTATGCATAAAGATGGATATCTTTAATAATTCCCTGAAAGGGAAGATAGAAGAATGAGGTTAAAATGACTTCCTTTAAGAAACAGGTATGTAGTTTGTTGTATGAAATGATGGTAGTATTCTAGTGAAGGGCTTATATGATAAACAATGGTATGCACAAAGATTAGTCATTATGATATAGAGTTATGATCTTTGTATGTTAGAGAGATTATGTTTAATTACATTAACAATGCATGACCCAAGCTAGCCATAGTAAACGTAAGATAATACTCCATTAATGATGATTTGAATTGGAACAACAGACTATGGCAAAATTGGGAATGTTGAGAGTATTAACTCAACTGTTGTTGACATTTATACATTAATGAGTATTTGCATATGATTTTATACATGACAATATTGTATGCATGCACATTCTTGGAAATTGAATACGTGTTAACTGATGCATATTTATAACTAACGTTGCTGATGGGATTAAGTAGTGGTAGCTTAATGGCAACAAGAAAACTCATCACGTAAATTGCTGCAATGTGAAATGCAATCATAAATGAGAAAGAATGATGTTATATGATATGCATGAATTATGTTATTTGGGAAATTTGCATGTATACAACATGTATGATAGATATGTTTCCCATCAATCTAGATGTTCTGGACTCATGATGAGGGATAAGTGTAAATGCATGGTGTACATGCATGTTTATTTTGTTAATGATAATGTTCATATGGTTCATTGTGTAAATTACTTTGAGAAAGAGTAATAAAAGAGAAATTTAACATGCCAGACAGTTGCAGATATGCCTTGGGTTGATGGCAGATACCTGCCCGGAAGGGTTGATGGTACTTGTCTGCCCAGATTGTGAAAGGCTGGAATGCCTTGGGTTGATGACAGTTACCTGCCCGGAGGGGTTGATGGTACTTGTCTGCCCAGATTGTGAAAGGCTGGAATGCCTTGGGTTGATGACAGTTACCTGCCCGGAGGGGTTGATGGTACTTGTCTGCCCGGATTTGGGTTGATGGCAGTTACCTGCCCGGAGGGGTTGATGGTACTTGTCTGCCCGGATTTCCTCTCCTTAGAATTCTTGAGCTGGTTGGCCAGTGGAATTCTATGTTAGACCTGGTAAGTTCTCTATAAAAGAAACTGTCTGGATGTGAAAATGACTCGGTTTGGTTGTGGAAACCAGTTCCCATGGGTTGGGAATTCTTTAGTCTATTGTGATTTTCATGGCTAAAGGAATTAACTAATCAGTTGTATGTGATGTTAAAAATAAATTCTATATATAGTTGTGTGAAATGTGTTATGCACATTCAACAGGAAATGAGTTTAATGTTCAATAAGGAGTTATTGGAAATTTTAATTCCTTTATCATATTATTAATCTTGTAAACGTCTTAGTAGGGGCTAAGACCATTTTCAAACGATGCAGTGATTGACTGTTTTGATGATTAGAGAGCTAGGTGCTCTTTTGGTACATCTAGAAGCACTTTGCGGATGTCTTTAGTGAGAATTCGTTCAGTGTGCACGTGAGCAGTGATTTATCATTTGATGATTAGTGTTAGTGCTCTTTAAGTACTTGTAAAAGTACTGTGATTTAGAAATCATCTAGCATTGCACAATTGATTGATAGTCAAAAGTATTTCATTTGACTCAAAAGATAGTGACTAATGCGAATGAATTTGTTAGTCATATATTACAGGAACTACTTACCATGGAGGGTTGAAGAGTTGTCCAACCACTATTAAAATGCTTACATGAAGGTATTCATGAATTTCAAGAATAGATGGTAAGTAATGGTAAGTTGACACAAAGAATTGTTTATTATGAATGAATAAGGGCCAAGTGGTGGCGATTAGAAGTTGCATATTTTTGCAATTACGAATGCTTATGACTATTGATGCTTATAACTAATGATATTTCTTATGACTATATCATTACTATTTTGTTTGTTGTCATTTCTTGGAATGACAACTTTGATTTTAAAGAGGAAGGATCACATTTTGTGTGGTTTAGATGGTATATCATGAGTAAAATATCAAGTTTCGACGGAAGATGAACACCGAGGACGGTGTTCTTGTTAAGGGGGGGAGTATGTCATATCCCTCACGTAATTAACTCAACGTAAATCAAATTGTTATGAAATAAGTTACGAATCAGTTACAAACTAATTCTTGATAACTGATTTGGGGAAAATCAATGGAAGACTCTAGAAGTGTTTGGTTTGCGGTTTCACATGGAGAACGTGGAGGGAAATAGCTGGCACCTCGACTATCCCGCGACACAACTCTTCATCCCCTCCTTACACTTGCCCCTGCCTTGATCCGAAGGTGGAGAAGTTTCGGTACCGTTCCTTTTTAACAACGTGGGCATGGGGCCAGCTGGAGCTTTGCCCTCGCGCCGCAAGGTTTCTCACATACTTTAGCAATGGTTCAATCTGCTTGACATATCTTATTCATAACTGGCCAAAGACTACGAGGTCAATAACGGGTTCTGTTGGAGTCTTCCCATTGGATAAATCTCTACTTCAATCTCCTCAGAGCTCTTATCAACGGTATCAACCGGTTCGTTGCAAAAACAGCGCGGGACGAGGAAAAAACCCCAACTGTCGGTGATGGCCGTTTCTCGAATGGGTTATCAACTATCTTTTTGGAAGAGTGGAGGAGCGCTGAGACAGAAAAAGCATTACAAAATGCCTGGCCGCCTTCTCGGGAAGGCATTAAATGAATCTTTAATGTTGGAGAGGTCGGTTACGTTTTTTTTTTCTGCTATAGGAAATATGGCTGGCCGCACAGGATTTATGGGTAGTGCTTGAGCCGGAGGCCATTACTGCGTCTGCATTTGGACATAGGCGCAGAAGAAGCAATTAACTGCGGAAAGAGATGACGAAAGACGCCATTAAGAAGATATTGGAGCTGCTTCCATCCACCGGTTTTCACATGGCGGACTTGGCTGAAACGATGGTTTCACATGGCGGACTCAGCTGATCGTTTCAGTAGGATGATGGCATGAGCTCTTTTTTTTCTACTGTGCGGGGGTCGCAGGCTAGACGGTGGCAGTGATCCTCAGGGGTGTGTATTTAGTTCCATACTTCTGGCATTTGGGTGAGTTCTGGTCCGTTGTGGTTGTGGGCAAGAGTTTTGTTCCTGGTCCCGATGTTATGCAGAGCTATGCGAAAGGAACTGGCGAGAAATTTCGAGGTTGCTGCATCGTTATTCGGAGTCAACCTCCTTCAGGGGCTTTGGGATAGGTCCTGTTATTCCTGGTCAAAGAGGAAACGATGGTAGATGATGGTGCCAAAGGAAAGTGATGTTTAACATTATGGCAGGAAAAGGATTATTGGTCCATGCAGATGAGTTCAAGTTGCAGGATTGTCCATTACTAAAACCATCATGCCACAAGGAATGTTGCATGTGGCGGTATGTAAGTGAAAGATTACATGGAAATTGTATTAGCTTTTAGCTAGTTATGTGATAACTTAATGATAACTTATTGTAATGATTTTATAACAATGGTTAAGGGATGGAATCCCTTATAAGCCATTGAGTGAGGGGTGAAATCCCTCACGAGCGTTTAATAATAAGATTAAACGTTTGCTGGTTTTCACCCTACGGGGTTTCCAGGGTAAATTGGTGTTCAAATGGTGTGATTGCCTTTTGTGTCAGTTTGATAATGATGAGTCCTTGATGTTGATGGTTCTTTATTTAATGTGACAACCATAATGTCCTAGTACATGATTATTTAATAAGGCTGAGGATATCAAGAAATGGATGCAAGGATTCATGAGACAGTTTATGTCATTACACTACCACAGTAGGTTATGCAATGGTTATGCAACTTGCTGTCTTGATGGCAATTTACTTATTGTACTAATGAATATTATCTCTAATGGTTAATGATGAATTGTGGAGCTGTGAATTGGTTAATTACTCGTGGTAATTTGTATAAAAAATTCTAACTCCCTACTTTTACATGCGAGGTTACCGGGGTATGTGACACTTAATTAGAATTTCATATTTAAATAAAATTTAAAAATTAAAGAGAGAAACTGTAACCATTTTTAAAAAAGTGAAGAATTTTGTAATCAGTCGTTAATATGCATTTTACAAAATTTATAACATATTTTACAAAATTTATTATATAATATAACTTTTTATTAAGGTTACAACATTTATTATATATTTTACCAGATTTAATGTAATATATATATATAGTTAACGATTTGCTGAAAGGACACTTATTTCTATTAGAAAATGATTTCTTTAAATATAATAATATTCATTTACAGAGAAATATTAGATAATGCATGCGTATTTACTATACAAGTTAACATCTTGTTTACTTTCTTGAGTGGTGGATCTCTTTTTCCAAAGCGTCCTGTGATCTTTAACCAATTTTGTGCTTCGATGTAATTGCCCGGAGCAAGTGCTATAGCTTGTTCCCAATACTCAGCAGCTTGATCGAACCAAGCCTCCGCAGTTTCATGATCTCCCTGTCGAATGCCCTGTTCTCCTCGGGGCAACGCGACTGATAAGGACCGGCAACGTGACTGATAAGGAGAGGAGAGGAGAGGAGAGGAGAGGAACTTTAGTTGCTCTTTAGTTACTTATTTGAGAGGGGCCACCCAATAAGTAAATTGAACCGGAAACGCGATTGATAAGGAGAGGTCCGACAGGGTGAGGTAACGAACTCTCGACTAAAAGGAGAGGGGGAGGATAATTGGCTACTGTATATTGCTAACATCAGTAAATGCAACAATCCAGGATTTTGAGTAATTGGCCAAGCAATTGAAATGGCCAAATTGGTATATATTGTCTCCGTATTAATGACCTTATTGTGTATATATTGGTGGCCCAAATGCATCACCTAAAATTACTAGGTTTCAAAGAGTGAATAAGGACTTGATTTTGTAGAAAGACACTTATGTAAAAAAATGATTTTTTAAATTTAGATTTTTGTGATTCATAATGATTAGGAAGGACTTTTTCGGATTGGTCATATAGGATTTTTTGGGTCAACTTTTCGAACCCTCCACTGTGCTTCATCATCATGACATAGTTCGAGGGCCTGATTTAAAAAGAAAAATATATAGTGTGGAGATGCTTCAAAAAATTCACAGGAAACCAAAATGATACAATAGAAAGTCAAATTAAACAAAAAAATTAATTAATTAATTAATTAATGAATCGTGGTTTAATATGGTTGATAAAACCCACATTTATTTTTATTTAGATATTATAAAAATACAAATAAAAAAATAATCATATTTTTAATCATATTAATTAATATATAGGGACTGATCTTTGTGTACCTTGCATATAACTTCTGAGGGAACACATCTCCTAAAGGTTTAAGGCAACACATATAATGACTGATCTTTGTGTATGAGGCTTGCATATAAGACAGAACTGAGGCTAGCATACATGACGAAATTGAGGCTTTCATATAACTTATGAGGCTCGTATATAGCTTTTGAGGACATAATTGAGGTTCGCATATACGACAAAATTGAGTTCCACATATAATTTCTGAGGCTCGCATATAACTTCTAAGGCAACACATATCCTGAAGGTCCGAGGCCACACAGATAATGATTGACCTTTGTGTATGAGGCTCACATATAAATTTTGAGGCCTTGTATCTCTCTGTGGCGGTCTCTTCCATGGTCTCTCAAAAAAACATTCCATCCAACTAAATTTGTGTTACAAATACTGCTACAGACAACTCTGACATGTGCATATGTTCCCACTTACTCTCCTCTTCTTAAGTTTTGTTTATTTCCACTATGAGTACTTCCCCTCATCTCTCTAAACCCCCCTATAGCGAAGGGAGACCAAGTAAAATTACCCTAGAGAGTCTTTATGAGTACATTGAATCTTTAGAAAGAGGAAGAGAAGAAAGAGAAAACCATTTTAAACTAGAATTAACTATAATTCTTGACAATAACCAAAAATCATTGGAAAATTAAATACTATCACTTGAGAGCGAACTCCAAGGAAAGAAAAGTATAATTCAAGAAATCGAACATATCAAACAAGCAATGGTTAAATAAAATGACACTTTCAAAAGTGAGATTAAAAATCTAAGACAACAACTACATAATAACTCAGCCCTAAATAACACATAGAATAAATAAGATATTAAACCCATAAAAGAAGAAATTAATAAACTAATTATACTCAACCATGAGCGCCACAAAAGAGACTTACACCTTATAATTGCTGGTATAAAAGAACAAAATAATGAAGACACATTAAACATAGTTAAAGAGCAATTGTAGACAAAATCTCAAATTCAAACAATATCTCATTGAAGAAATAAGGGTAGGTAAGATACTTGAGCATAAACATAGACTAATTTGTGTGAAGGTCAGTTGTAATGACCATAAATTAGATATACTTAGGAAACCCCCAAGCCAAGCCTAAAAGGAACGAGAATATTTATAAATGATCTCATTCCAGAAGACCAAGGTGAACCTAGGAAAGAAGTACAAAAGGTCAAGGAGGCAAGAAAAGAAGGGAAATGATCAATCATCAGGAATAGAAAATCTATTATCAGAGACAGAGTCCCAAACACAAGTAATAAATAGGGAATAACATCACTTTGGAATGCCTTTTGGAATTGTCGTTGTTTTCCACGGTGCATAGGTCCTATGTTAAGTTGAATCCTGAGTGATATTGATCTTATTCTTTTAGTTGAAACTTGGGAGCATGGCAAATCTGTGGTCCCTCACCTTGACGGGCTCACTCTTTGGTCTGCCTGGAATAAGAAATCCTTCAGGAGAGGTTTTGGTTGTATAGCTTGTTATATTAGGAACAATGTTTCCTCTCACATTTGACTTCATAAAACCGACCCCTTCAATCAATACATTTGGATCGAGATCTCTGATTCTACAACCAATAGGATCTTTCTCGTAATTTGTTATTTCACCCCTATCAACTCTACATCCTATAACAAAAACAACCTAAATAAGAATTGTCCTTTCAATATCTTAGTAAAAGACATGTACAACCCAAGGAATGAAGGAAATGTCCTTTTAGTTGGGGACTTTATTGCTCGCACTGCTACTAACCAAGCTATTATGTTAAGTAGCAACTCTAACCCCGAAGCATTGTTGCTTGATGAGGATGGTAACTTAGCTAATAGATTCAAGAGAAAATATGAAGACATAATCGACAACATATTTGGCATCGAGTTCCTCAAACTTTGTAGTTCCCAGTACCTAATCATTTGTAATGGTATTAATAAATGACCTCTCTCTAGTCAAGTGACATGTTTCCATGGGATGGGTAGCAACGTCATGGATTATGTGATTTCTAACATCCATGTCCTCAACCATATTACAAACTTTGATCTTCTTAACAAGTACGAGCCTGAATCTGACCACAAACCTTTGTCTTTATCCCTCAATCTTGTTATGCATACCACCCACATGTAGGAGAAAAATGAAAGAAAAAGTCACATTCACTTCAATAGAAGTAATGTTGACCTTTTCTTAATGGATTTGGAAAGGGATTTAGGATCACTTCGATAGAAGTAATGTCGACCTTTCTTAATGGATTTGGAAATGGATTTAGGATCCCTGACTTGTATAACATCATTGATCAAATCTATTACTATTTAACTACGACCCTTTCCACCACCATTAGCAAATTTTGTAATAAGACATCGTATAAGAAATATAGTAGAACTTCCAATCCTTATTATGAAAAGGACTATAAAATTCCCAAAAAAGTAATTAGAGATGCCCCTAATGAAACAAGTAAGCTCCAAAATATAAGTATATACAAAGCTCTCATTAAGAGGAAGAAGAGGTCATATAATAATAATAGACGAGAGAATCTTCTCCACCTTTCTAAAGTTGCGCCCAAAAAGTTTTGGAGGAATGTGCTTGTTCATAAAACTAAAGATAATCATTCTATCTGCATAGAAAATTGGGATAACTATCTTAAGAAGTTGTATGACTCTTCAGACACCATGGGCACCATCTTAAATACTCCTATTAAGGATGATATTTTTTCTTTGGAAGACGTCGAGTCTGGTATTAATAAGCTCGCTAATGGGAAAGCCAAAGATATTGAAGGTTACCAAGTTGATATCTTTAAAATGGGAAAATATATCCTCATTCCTCATCTCTAGAAGCTTCTCCCTAAGATTTGGATGCAAACCCTTTGTAACAACCCTGGTGAAAAGTTCATGTAATAAAAGTTAATAAAGACAAAGTAAGACCACGAGTAAGGGACACTTATTCCAAGATGAATGTTGGGCAAAGATATCCTAGTGGACATCACTGGATGTGTGTTTTTGGATAAGGAAATTGGCCAAGGAAAAGGAAAAGGCATTAAAAGGAAGAAAGACATTTTGGAACATTTATTTATAAAAATAAAGGAAATTAGGAGAAAAGTAAGGTGAAAGGTAACAGGTTGCATGTGAGGATGAAATTGAAGGAAAATAATGGAAAATGAAGAAATTAGAGGCCTCATGCATAAAAAGGTATCTCACAATTAATTCATGGCTTTTGCTAGGTTCAAGTTTGGATCCCTCTCATTAATCTCTCTCTCTCTCTCACTCTTGTTCACTTAGATTTTTATTGGAGCACTCTAGTTTGGAGAAAAGGAAAGGGAAAGCAAGGAACAAGGAAAGGAAAGGAAATCAAGGAACAAGGAAAGGAAAGCATGATCAAGCAACTTCAGTAGGAATACTTGCAGGTAGCCTTTTGGATGTGTGATTTCCTAGTTGGTTTGGACATGCATGGTTTGCATGTTAGCATATGGTTCTCTTGTTGTCGATGGCATGGGTTTTTTGGGTTATGACAGTGGATTTCAGCATATCCTAGACTTTTTCCAAATGCCATGGTATGTTGGGATGTTTATTTCAATTTTGGAACTTTGGAATTTCTGGATGGATTTCAAAATCTGTGGAAGAGTTGGTCTCAATGTTCATTCCCAAAGGACTAGGAATCCCTTAAATGGTTTCGGTGTGATACACGGTAAAGTTAGAGGAATAAGTCTTGGTTTAGGGCCTAGTGATCCGGGTTTGGATTGTAGTAAAGCCGTAGAGACAAGGAGATAAAAAATCCTCAAGGATAGTTATGGATTCCATATGGCATTCCAAGTTCTATTCGGTTGTGATCGGAGCATCAGGTTTTTGTGGGATCATGGTTTGGTGAGGGTGGAGGTCGTTTAACCTCTGGATTCCCTTGGTTGTTCTTGGATTGGTGTTTCTATGAGATCCCACATTCATGCTTGGAATATGGCAGAGGGGTGACTGGGTGAAAGAGAGATTTGGCTCAACCATGTTTATGGTCGAGTGGTACGTGGAAGTTCCAAACCTAGTTGGATTTGCCTATGATTAATAAAAGCTAATTTCTCTTACTTTTGCACTGATTTATATGTGGATTTAATGGTTGTCATATCTATGATACTTATATGGTTTTACACTAGTTATAAGCATGGTTGAATGTTTGGTTCATGTCATGTTTATTTCATATCTTTAACTGTAAATTTTAAATGGATGAATGCAAGACCTAATTGATGATGTAGTAGTTCAATAGAGAACGAGGTGACCCTTCCAATTATGTTTCATAATTTGTTTTAGTCATTTATGCTTTTTCTTGTATCCTATATCTGTAGGTTGCATTAATGCCAAGTGTTTGACAGAATGTTAGTCCTGATTGGGGATGCCCAGGTTTAGTCCGGAGGGTGATTTTTTGATTGATAACATTGTTATTATGTTTTTAATGAATTATGGAAGTTACAACAAGTTCTAGGCGAAGGCCAGGATTCTGGGCTATAAAAGTCGCTTAAATCCTGAGGTTACTGGCACAGAATTGGAAATTATGGTCCACAACCACTGGCAAGCAGGCCTAAGAGAACAACTTTAGGTCGTTGACCACTCTCTTTCCCATAGCATGAGAGTGACTATGTCCTAAGATCTATATAATAGTAGTGGGACCCGGAGACATGATATTTGATTGGTTGACCTATCTCCTGAGGGTTCTGTTGATGATGTTGGATGACTAAATGTGATGTTTCATCGATTCCACTTCCTTAAGGTGACATAGGAGGTAGAATCTAATTGTAGTAGCATCTATCCTCATTTTTACCCTGGTTAGCATGGTTACTTTGGGTAGACCTAAGCGGGGGTGTTACAGTTTGGTATGAGAGAATGGTTGTGCTCTCTTTGGGTCATATCTAGTGTGATAGATATGGTGAATGTGTTGGTCATGCATGCATGTGAGTTGCGTATGTGGCTCTTACACTTGCATTCCATGTTCTTGTTGCACTGCATCATATTGATCATGGTAGTAGTAAGGTTATCGTGACAGACTTGATGTCAATTTTATGAAATGCATCGTCATGAGTATATGATTGGTTATACAATTATATGCAGCTTGATTACATCCTTGAACGTTGGGTTGCATTCTTGGTTATTTGATTACATGCATCAATCTTGTACGTTGATTACAAGAATTGATTGCTTATGCTCGACTACATGTGGTTATTCATATGTCTAGTTGATTAGGTATTGCTTATGCAGGTGGATAGTTGCATGAGCCAATGTGTATTGGTTGTTGTCATGCATGAGGTCATAGAATGCATTAATGATATGGCCTTGTATTGATGATTGGACCCTACTTAGTATGATGGTTATGTGTTGATGCACTTATTGATATATGTTTATGTGTTATTATGGTTATGTTGTACATGCATCACATTGATTTGATGATCATGAAAACAAGGTTCATCCTCGAGTATGCTAAGGTACAATGAATTATGGTGGTGTGGTTTAGCTGACATAGTATGCCTTGAAGAAAAAAGATTAGATGGCTAGAAAGGTGGTAGACTACATAGAATCTCCCTATGCATCAAATGGGAAGAGTTGAGTGGGGCACTCTTCTGACTTGGAAAACACATTGAGAAGCCTAAATGAAGAAATAACAAGTTGCAAAGAATAAAATGAAAAAATCATGTAGGAATAAGGGAAACATATAGAGGTGAATGTGATATTACTTCAGAGTTTGTTAGATTTGTAGTGACAGGGACCATTTTGGATCAACCATGGACATGAGGAAAAAACTGATGGGTCATATGGTAGAAAGTCTCATGGTAAACATTGGTCAGATAGATTTGACACTACCAGTGATGGAAAGATGTTGGACACTCCAGATAGGATGGGTGACAGACACAAGTATTACTCTAGTTTTGGTTCGGATAGACACCGTGATTGTCATCATTATCATCCATACAAGAGGGATGATAGGCGGTGCTTTTTGGATGATTTTAAGAACTAAAAGGCACATACCTTTGATGGAGATATGAATGAATTGCAAGATCTGGAGGCTTGGTTGCTTGGCATGAGGAAATTCCTTAGATTGCATGATTACTCCAAAAACATGAAATCAAGGATAGCACTTTTCAGTCTCAAAGATAAATTGGATATTTGGTGGGAAGATGCGAAGAATGTCAAGGAAATACATGAGGATGTCTTCAATTTACATGCATTTGAAAGGCTCTTCAAGAAAAAGTACTTGTCTGAGAGGTACTATGATGATAGATCTAAGGAGTTTCTTGAGTTGCAGATGGGTTCTATGAAAGATGAGAAGTATACTAGCATATTCTTGGGGTTGTTGAGATATGTTCCTTACCTTAGAGAGGATAAGGACAAGGTTCAAAGATTCATCAGTGGATTTCCATTTACATAAAGAGACCATATTGAGTTTGATGAGCCTAGATCATTGGAGGAGGCCATCCGAAAGTTGCAACATTTTTATGAGTAATCAAAGCGGAAATTTGAGTTGAAGCATGACTTGAAAAGAAATGAGAAGGCTAAGGTAAAATGGACACCAAAGAGAGGAATACCTCAAGATGCAAGTGAGAAAGATAGTGCAGTTCCTTACAAGAGATTTAATATAGCTGAGAAGGGACATGGAGAGCAGTAGGCTAGAGGCGGTGGTAGGGAACCATTGCAATGTTGGATATGTGGTAAGGATCATCGTAACAGTGATTTTCCGTAGTATCATAGTGGAAGTATACCCCAAATCTACAGTGATCATGAGGCACATACAGTTGGTAATGTTGGTCATAGAATTCCTCGAATTTATGTAGTTGTGGACATTGCAAGCATGCGGATCATCAAGCATCAATCATTGAGATGGATAGTAAGATTTGTGATCAAGTTGTTTCTATTTTGGTTGATCCTGGATCTAACTATAGTTATATTAATTGTGACCTGGTGGATAAGTGTGGTTTGAGAAAAGAAGTGCATGAAAAATTTTGGTTTGTACATTTGGCTACAGGTACAAAGAAGCAAGTTCACCATTGGGTAAGAGCTTGTGAATTTGAGTTAAATGGTCTTCCCATAGTAGCGCATTTGAATGTATTTCCATTGGGATCGTATAGTATTATTTTGGGTATATATTGTGTTAGACACACACATGGCAGAGACAAAATAGGAAAGATAAACATGATATTTCATTTATTATTCACAATGATACATATTTATAAGACATAGGAGTGACCCTTGGTTTCATATTCCAAGTGGTCCCTTGGACTCCTTTTGATTGTTCAGCTTCCACACCAACCCTTAGAGGATTGGGTGTCCAACACATTTGTTATACCTTCACAGAACCAAAGTGTATTTCTTTGACAAGGCCATTAAGTGTGTGGATGATAGTGGGGAAAAGAAGACTTTGCAGGGAAAGAAGAACCTACATTAATGAGGATGGTTACTGCTATGCAGGCTAAGGGTAGTTGCAGAAAAGGTTGTGTGATGTTTGCAGTGCACATTTCCAGTGATAAATATAAGGATGTTGAGGATGTCAATGTGTTAAGAAGGTACCTAGTACTGCAGCAGTTTTGAGATGTATTTCCTAAGGACATTTCAGAGTTGCCACCTCACAGGGAGGTAGGTTTTTCTATTGAGGTAGTCCCAAGAGCAGCTCCAACATCGAAAGCACCTTACAAAATTAGCACACCTAATTCGGTAGAGTTGAAGTTGCAGCTAAAACAAATGTTGGACAAAGGATACATCAGACCTAGTGTATCACCTTGGGGCACACTGGTGGTGTTCGTAAAGAAGAAAGATGGTACTCTCAGATTGTGCATTGATTACAGGCAGCTGAATAAGGTAACGATCAAGAACAGACACCCTTTGCCAAGGATTGATGATTTCTTTGCTCGGTTGAAGGGAGTAGCAATGTTCTCTAAGAGTGAGTTGAGACTGGGATACCATCAGGTACGCATCAACGAAGAGGATATGTTCAAGGTTGTGTTTAGAACGAGGTATGGGAATTACGAGTTTGTTCTTGTTCCATTCAGTTTGACTAATGATTCAGCTACATTCATGTGTTTTATGAATAGTGTGTTGCGTCCTTATTTGGAGAAGTTTGTTATTGTATTCATTGATGAAATATTGGTATATTCTAATAATGAGGAAGACCATGCCGAACATTTAGCAGCAATGTTGAGATTGCTAAAGGGGAATTAGTTGTATGCTAAGCTTGGAAAGTGCAGCTTCTTTCAAACTGAGGTAGACTACTTAGAACATGTTGTCTCCAAGGAAGGCATAGCAGTAGTTCCAGAAAAGATAAGGGCTGCCATGGAATGGGCAGCTCCTAAGAATGTAGATGAGGTGAGGCCATTCATGGGATTGGGAGGTTAGTACAGGAGGTTCATCAGGAACTTCCCATGCATTGCATATCCTATCACATCCTTGTTGTGGAAGGGTAAGAAGTTTGAATGGACAGCCGAATGTGAAGATAGTTTTTTGCATCTTAAGCAGTTGTTGACACATGCACCAATGCTAAAAATTGTGGATCCGAACATGGAGTTTGTGGTATGTACTGATGCTTGCGAGAGGGGACTTGGTGGAGTTCTCATGGAAGAAGGACATGTATTTGGTATGAGTTACAGAAACTGAATGAGCACGAGAAAAACTATCTGATGCATGATCTTGAGCTAGCAGCGATTATACATGCATTGAAGATTTGGAGACATGAGGTACTTGTTTGACTATCCGAATCTAAATTCCAGGCAACCTAGATGGTTGGCTACCCTTACTGAGTTTGAATTTGAGATTAGATACATGAAAGGCAAGGAGAACCCAGTTGAAAATTCTCTTAGCACGAAGGTATAGGTAAATCATAGAGCAAGTATAAGATCCTATGGGACAAAATTACAGGACATGATCTTGCAGACAGGAAAGTAGGATGACAAATACATGGAGATTATGCACAAGTTACACCAGAGTATAAGTACAAGTGTAGGTATAGGTACAAGTGATCAAGATGCACATTATCATCTCATGACATATGGTTTGGTTAGGTTTCGAGATAGGATCTATGTGTCTAATTGCAGTGAGCTCAAGAAGCTTATCTTGAGGGAGTTTCATGTGAAACATATTCAGGTCATCCAGGATATCAGAAGAGATTGATGTCGATGAAGAATTTTTACTATTGTCCAAATCTAAAGAAGGAAATGGTTGAGTTCGTGGCTATATGTTTAGACTGTAAGTAGGTAAAGGTAGAATGCAAACATCTAGGTGGTCTACAACAACCTATTGCGATTCCAGAACGAAAATGGGAGGTCATTTTCATGGATTTCATCACATGTCTTTCGAGGACAGTCAAGAAGCATGACTCTATTATGGTCGTGGTTAACAGGTTGAGAAAGGTAGTGCACTTCATTCTGGTGAAGACTACATATTCAGCCAGTGAGGTAGTGAGATAATGAGACTGCAAGGTGCTGGAAAGAAAAATGTTTCAGACAAGGATGCAAAGTTCACTTCCAAGTTTTAGAAGGAGTTATTTGCATGCTTGGGTAAAAATTTGGCCTTCAGCACAACTTATCATCCACAGAAAGATGCTCAAACAGAGAGGGTCAATAGGATCTTAGAGGATATGTTGAGGATGTACGTGATGCACCAACAGAGGAAATGGGAGGAGTATCTTCCAATGGTATATGCTTCATACAATAATGGTTATAAGGAGTCCTTGAGGATGATTTATTTTGAGGCATTGTATGGATGGAGTTGTAACACTCCCATTAGCTGGAGTGATCCAATGAAAATGGTACTTATTGGACCTGACATGGAGCAGGAAATGAAGGTTATAAAGAAGATTGTAATGGTAGCACAGGACAAATAATAAAGTTATGCAGATCAACACAGGGTGTTCAAAGAGTTTCACGTTGGGGAGAATCTGTATTTTTGTGCATCAAGCCCAAGAAAATATATTTGAGGATTGGTTCATGTGCCAAGTTGGCACCACGATATTGCGGGCCTTTCGAGAACCTTGGGAGGATTGGACTAGTGTCATATCGACTTACACTACCTCCAATAGTGAAAGTCCATAATGTTTTCAATATTCATTGCTTAAGAAGTATGTAAAGGATGTTGATCATGTTATTGATTGGTCTGTATTGCAGGTGGAGCAAGAAGGAGAGTTCCAGCCGGAGCCCTAGTGCATATTGTAGCGAAAACATCTCATGCTCAAGGACAAAACCATATACCAAGTTAAAGTGTAATGGAAGCACTTTGGTCTTGGAGAAGCTACATGGGAGATGGTGGATCAGATGTGGACCCTATATCCTTCATTGTTTTCTGGTTGAGGCAAAGCAATTTTGGTTTGATGTTTGTATATGTTTGGTATATGCTTGCTGATTTTTTGGTATATGTATGTATATGGATATGGATATAAATACTTCCATGAGATAAGTTATAAGGCTCCAATAAGTAGTATTGTTATTATCTTTCCATATTGTCAATGATGTTTTTGTTTTGAGCAGGTTCTTCATTGTAAATACTGTAACTAGCTAAGTTATAAATCTCCATAGGTAGTATGTTTTCTTTTCAGCAGTTTTGCTGAGGTCTTGGTGTTCCCCATGTGGGAGGGTTCTGTAAGATACTTTTTGAAAAGTTCATGTAATAAAATTTAATAAAGGAAAAATAACACCATGGGTAAGGTGAACTTATTCCAAGCTAAATGTTGGGCAAAGATATCCTAGTGGGCATCATTGGATGCGTGTTTTTGAATAAGGAAATTGGCAAAGGAAAAGGCAGGAGCATTAAAAGAAAAAATGACATTTTGGCACATTTATTTATGAAAATAAAGGAAATTAGGAGGAAAGTAAGGTGAAACGTCACAGGTTGCATGTGAGGAGGAAATTGAGGGAAAATAATGGAAAATGAAGAAATTAGAGGCATCATGCATAAAAAGGCTTCTGAGGATCAGTTCATGGCTTTTTATCAAGTTCAAGTTTGGATCTCTCTCATTATTCTCTCTCTCTCTCTCGATCTCTTCCTCGCTTAGAGTTTTCTTGGAGCACTCTAGTTTTGATTGAAGGAAATGGAAATCAAGGAACATGGAAAGGAAAAGTAAGCAAGGAACAAGGAAAGGAAAGAAGGATCAAGCAGCTTCAACAAGAATACTTGCAAGTAATCTTTCTCATGTCTGATTTTGTAGCTCATTTGGACATGCATGGCTTGCATGTTGGTATATGATTCTCTTGTTGTTGGTGGCATGTGTTTGTCGAGTTATGATAATGGATTTCAACCTAGCCTATCCTTTTTCTTGATGCCATGGTATGATGGGATGTTTATTTGGGTTTTGAAACTTTGGAATTTCCTGATGGATTTCGGAATCCATGGTAGAGGTGGTCTCAAGGTTCATTCCCAAAGGCCTAGGAATCCCTTGACTAATTTTCATGGGATACACAATGAAGGCTGAGGGAGAAGTCTAGGTTTAGAGCCTAGTGACCTGGGTTTGGAATGCGATAAATCCTGAGAGACAAGGAGACATCAAATACCTCAAGGATGGTTATGGATTCCAGATGGCATTCCAAGTTTTATTCAGTTGTGATCGAAGCACCATGTTTTGGTGTGATCATGGTTTGCTAAGGCTGGAGGTGGTTTAGCCTCTAGATTCCCTTGTTTATTCTTGGATTGGTTGTTCTATGAGATCCAAAATTCATGCTTGGAATAGGGCATGGGGGTGACTAGATGAAAGAGTTATTTAGTTAAGCCATGTCTATGGTCGGGTAGTACGTGGAAGTGTCGAACCTCATCAGATTTACCTATGATTAATAAAATTCAATATCTCTTACTTTTGTATTGATTTATATGTCGATTTAATGGTTTTCATATCTATGATACTTATATGGTTTTATGTTGGCTATAAGCATGATTGAATGATTGGTTCATGTCATAGTTATTTCATATATTTACTTGTAATTGTTAAAAAGATGGATGCAAGTCCTAATTGATGAAGTAGTAGTTCAATGGAGAAGGAGGTGACCCTTCTGGTTATGTTTTATAAGTTGTTTCAGCCATTTATGCTTTTTATTGTATCCTAGACCTATAGATTTGCTTGATGCCAAGTGTTTGACATAATGTGAATCTCGATTGGGGATGCTCAAGCTTAGTCCTGAGGCTAATTTTTGATTGATCAGCATTGTTGTTATGTTTTTAATGAATTCTGGAATTTACAAGAAGTTATGGGTAGAGGTCAGGATTTTGGGCTAGAAAGGTGGCTTAAATCTAGGGGTCCATGGCATAGAACTAGATATTTGGGTCCACAGTCACTGGGAGGTAGGCATGTGACAGTGAGAGCGACGATAGAGTGAGAGAAACTATGGCCTAACAACTACAAAATAGCAGTGGGACCTGGGGATAGGTTGTCTGAGTGTCTAACTTGTCTCCTGAGGGTTCTATTGATGATGTTGGATGATTATATGTGATTTTTCATTGATTCCACTTCCTGAAGGTGACATAGGAGGTCAAATGTAAATGTAGTAGAATCTCTCCTCATGTTTACCCCATTTGACATGGTTACTTTGTGTAGACCTAGGCAGGGGTGTTATAGCCTTATTGGACCTATCTTAAAAAATGAGGACCATTGTGATTAACCACATGCTAGCCAAGTTTTATTGGCTCATTCTGGAAAGGAAACTTAGTATTTTTCTTTGGAACCAAGGTGAAAGAGCTAAAGGGGAAGTTGGTTTAGGAGACATCAATTGACCATCGACCACCTTGTCACCCTTAGGATCATCAGATAGGAATGTTGCGATAGTAAAACCTATCCCTTATGTTGTTTTGTAGACTTTAGAAAAGCTTTTGACATTGTCCCCCGAGATAAGCTTTGGGAGAGGCATGAAGAGATCATGGTTTCTCCTAAATTGAGGATTGTTGTGATCCACCGCTAGGAGACTTTCATTTCCAATCTTAAGACCAACAAAGGGTGGTCTAAATATATTAAATTTAATATCAGGGTTAAGCAAGTTTGTCCCCTTTCCCCTACCCTTTTTGGTATTTAGATCAATAAACTAGAGGAGTTTCTGGAATCTGTGAACTGCAAAGGCATCAAGTTCGTTGGTATTATCGTTATTATTCTCCTTTATGCTAATGGTATCATTCTTCTTGCAAGGAGCCATGATGACCTAGATAAGAAGCTTAAGACTCTTCATGTCTACTGCGCAAAGATGGGTATGACAGTTAATACCGACAAGACTAAAGTCATGATCATTAAATCCAAAAATACCACCCATGGTAGTTTTCTCTATGATAACCATTGTCTTGAGCATGTTTCTTCTTATAAATATTTGGGTATTGACTTTCCTCATCTGCTCAAATGGAATTATAGCATTGAAAAAAGAATTATTGGAGGTTGGAAATATTTTTATGAGCTTGGAAACACTTGTAAGTCAGTTGATATTTACATTTGGAGTAAAAAAAGGTTCCGCTTTGAGACTCTCGTCACCCTTGTTATCTTATAAAGGTGTGAAGTTTAGGGGTGCAGTATATCTAGGGAGTCGTGGAGAAATATTGAGATGATCCAAAAGCAATTCATAACCTATAACATCAAGATCAAGGGAAATACTCCCTTTCCTATCCTCTTGATCAAATTTTTCCTATCCCCCATTGAAATTGAGGCTATTTTTAGGTGTCTAATGTAGAATAAGAAGCTTCAAAATATGGAATCTAGGAGGCTCCAAAAAATTGCTTCTAACTTTAGTCAAAACCCCCACCTGCGCCTCAACCATGGATGGCATTAGGATGCTCAGTCTTGGCTCAACCTTTGGGGGATTAAGGAGGAGATCATGATGGGAGGAAAGGATAGTATTAAAGACACTATTACCTCCAGTTTTAAGGACAAGATGTAGGATTCTAGGGATTTTGAGGGTAAAAGGAAGCTCAGGTACCATAAGGAGGTGATCAACCCCACCTTGGATAACCTTAATTATCTCTCTATGTTGACTAGCACTAAAAAGAAAATGAACATCGTTAGGATTAGAATTAACTCTCATGAGCTTTTGAGTGAGACTAAATGGTGCGCTACTCCCAAGACTCCCTGAGACAATAGAATTTTTCAGATTTGTGATACTAAGAAGGTGTAAGATGAAAAGAATTTCCTTTTAGACTTCTTGGCTCTTTCCCACATCCACTCTCAATTCCCTATCATCAGCCACACCTCCAATCTTCTTGACATATTAAGCCACCCCAACTATAGAAATCTTGGAACATTTCTTTCCCTGCTCCTTGATCACATAAACAAGATTTTAAAGAATGAAAAATAGACTCTCTTTTCTTGAGGATCGATAAACCGCATTGGTCTTAGTGGATGTTAATAGTAGTAGTAGTAGTAACAATAATAATAATAAACCCAAGGGATTAAACCCAACAGAATAATATTAAACCCATGGGATTAATGTTATAAGCCTAAGTTATGTAATCCCTAAGATAAATATTAGAAACCCTAAAATAAAAAAGGTTGATGATGGTTGATTTTCATATTGAGACAATCATTTTCACAATAAGACACTAGACCATTGTTGACAATTTCTGACCATGGTTGATTTTCATAACGAGACAATATTTGTCATAATGTGACATTGGACTATGGTTGACATTGATTGATTTTGATAATGAGACAATTTTTGTCACTATACAAGGTTGGACCATGGATGACCATGATTGTCCATGGTTGATTGTTATCTTTGCTATTTTCTGTGGTGTTTGATGGATTGTAAATAGGTATGGCAATGCTGGATATGCTTGCATGGGCACTGCATTCATCGGTTTCTTCTTACTGCTTCATTCTCCTTCTATCTTCCTAAACCCCCGGCATCTCTGTTTTATTCCAAGAACCCGCATAAACCCATGTTTCTTTAGCTCGGGCGCTTAACACATGAACCCGTGCAAATTTAACCCTCTGTCGCTTTTGAAATCGCAACCATTGATTGCCTTGATCTAACAGTCTCCGTTGGATTTCCTGCTCTCTAACCTATCATCGTTTCCCGTCGTTGATCGCATCCACTGCGTGATCTAACGGTAGTCGCTTTCCCCGCCGCCGTGTCTTGCACACGCGATAGCCCGCCGGGGGGGGGGGGGGGGGGTGGTTTTCCTCCACCACGTGTCACACCATGACTGTGTTCACTGCCCATTATACGGATACCGCCTCCTCCGATAGGCGGTGCGATAAAACCGCTTACCGCCACTATACCCTCCTCCCGCGCGTTATCTCCTGCGCACCTTCTGCTTGCGATCACCGTCGGATCTGCCCGCCCGCGATCTGACGGCTCGCGAAGCACTCTTCCCGCTTCTCCTGATAGCCCCTGCAATTCATCCTCCACCATTCATCTGCTGGATCCAACGACCTATAATTTTCCCCGCCATAGTCGTGCCTCTGCCATTCCGTCCATGCCTACAACTTGTTCTATGTTTCCAAAGGAAGAAGGCGGCAAGTGTTTCAGCTCCTAGCGTAATAAATCCTCAGCAACTGCATTTAAAAGACAGAATGGCCGAAGGACAACAAAGACACCTTCGAGTAGTTCAATAATTTATAAGTGATGGGGCATGTTCCATATTATACGCCACCTGCTCAGAGGAGGACTGCAGAGCACCAGAAAAGATTGATTTGTTCATTAAGAAAATCAGATTGTAGTAGACAATCCATCAGAAGAGTTAATATATGTTGGTAGTCCATTATGAACCCTCCTCGTGGAACTTAGCAAAGTGTTTTTGTAATCAACCTCTATATATATCCAGAAGACAGAAGGTTGATGGTTGATGAATGTTATCTTGATGTAAGGTTCAACTTCTGGAGACTGTAACTACTGTGATACCTGCAGCTTCTAGTCTTCATTTTCAGCTAATGCAAGCTTCTTTTACTGTTAATTGCTCACTTTCCACTTCTTCTTCTTTGTTCCAGGCTGTGCCTGTTATGCATTTTTCATGTCCTCTTTATGTTTAGCATTAGAGGGACTGTCATCCCACCTCTGTGTTAGAATATAGTATGTATCATTGAATTTGTATGCAGGTTTCTGTTATTTTAATGCCAGAGAGCTGTCATCTTATCTGTGCATTAGGAAATAGATTTGTAGACCTCCTTACTGGTTGCAGTTGGCCATCACAGGGTCTTGTGCATCTGTTGGTGTGATCAGTATTCTCCATCTTCACCTGTTCGTCAAACTGTGAGTAATTGGTGATCTAAAGCCTTGTAGTATGGGGGTGTTCACCCATGTCTGGGGTTAAGCATAGTAGAAGTGGTTATTTGGTTTGAATATGCATCATTCCTTCCATTCATCCACCATTTTCCAACATTTTTGTTGAGTTTGTAATGTTCCTGAGTATCTCTGAGATACAACCTAGGAGAGTTTCTTGGGGTGATAACATTAATTGGCACTATTGCCGGGGAGAGGAGAATTGAAGCTCAACTTCCCTGGGAGAACAAAACAGTTCCAGATTTTGATGATAGACAAGGTCTGGGCACATAATTTGGTTGTAATCATCTATCTGTCGACTCCATTGGAGGAAGACCATCCTTTGGCGACTCCACATTGAATTTCTGGCTTAGTTTGCGAGACATACTCGAAGAAATCCTTAGAAATCACCAGTTGAACCAGTGCCTGACCCTGAGAGTACTGTCAAATCGAAGAAAGCATCACAGAAAGGGGCATCAGGATCAGGTAAGCCTAAGAAATCTCATGCATCTCTAAAAGATAAAGTTATAACTGAAGATATACATATTGATGATTTAGAACTCAGCAATTTTAATAAGGAAGTTCCTTCAGAGGTTTATTTAGCCCCTTGTGCAGTTAGTTCCCCTTTGAATCTCAGTCTAAAGAAAACTTTCCATAAATTCCAAAACATCCCTTTATCTCTGCCATCCATCACATTACTTCCTACCATTCAAGCTGCCAGTATCCTTCCACATATTCCAATCATGGCAGGCCAACAAGCACCCACGAAGATAGAAAGATTTGTTGCTGCTAGATATGGACCCTTGGTCTTGCCTGCCCCTTTAAATCCCATGCCTATGGGAGAATATAAGAAGTATATGCCCAAGTTCACTGGTACAAAGGGAGTAACAGCAGAAGAACACCTAGAAGCTTTTTACAATTATGTTGATTATTTTGATATAAGTGAAAATGATGTGTGGATGAGAGTTTTTGTCTAGAGCCTTGATGGAGAGGCCAGGAAGTGGTTCAAAGAATTACCCCAGAGATCTATAACAGATATGGAAGCCTTAGATGATGCATTTTTGAAGCACTAGGGAGATAAAAAAGACTTGTTGTATTATCATATTGAGTTTGGTAACTTGAAGAGAGAAAATGGGGAATCATTGCCTGATTTTAATAAAAGATTCAATCATATTTATAGTAAGATACCAGCTGAGGCAAAGCCTACTCCCACCTCTGCCAAACTCACTTATGCCAATGCTTTTGACTCTGATTTCTACCTATTGTTGAGAGAAAGGAGTTGTGCTACTCTGGTAGACATGCAGGATGCAGCACTATAGGTGGAATCTAATATCATGGCTGCAGAAAAGCTCAAAAGTCAAGATGACAGAAGGAGGCAAAGAAGTCAGGCTTCTACTTCCTCTGCATCATCTTCAGAGCCTAAATTAGATAAAATGACTAAGATGATAGAGTCATTGGCTGTTGAAATTTCTAAGCTAAAGTTTGAGCAGAATCCAGGAAAGACAAGGTAGCAGAATACATTTTCTCCAAGAAATCCAAACCCTTTCAGAAGAGAAAATGAGCAGTTACAAATTATACAGAGGGGTGAAGAATCAAAAGAAGAACATAAGGTTAAAGCTCCTTTCAAAAATGTAGTCATGGAGGAGGAACAGTTTGAATATGAGGATGAAATTCACTGCATGGAAGATAAAAGCAGTGCTGCATTTTTGACATTGAATACGTATGAAGAATCATTGCTGCAGGAACAAGATAGTCAGGAGTGGGATAGAGAAGTTGTCCTACAAGCTGAGGAGCAGTGAAGATACAACCTGAGGTCCAATGCAAAAAATTTCAAATAAAATCCTGCCCAAAGAGCTGCTACCCAAACAGAGTCACAAAATATCAAGCAGAGAAGACCAGCAGCTGATCTAGTCATCCTCAAACCTCCAGTTCAAGAGGTAAAAGGTTTTGATAGGTTATCTTCTTCTTTTAGCTTTGAGTCAGAAGTTCAGAAATTAAAAATATCTGTGCCTCTGGTAGAGTTGGTGAAGAGTGATATATTTAGAAAGCCTATCCTTGAAGCCCTTGAGCTGGAAACCACACAAACCTCCATTGACTTTGTCAATTTGCAAGATGACAAGCCTGCTATTGTGCTTATCCCCATGATTTAACCTGCTGATAATATTTCTCCATCTTTCTATGTCTCTTTGACCATTCATAATAAAATCCTTCACAATTGCCTACTAGATACAGGAGCCAGCCATAATTTAATGCCTAAAGCTGTCATGGAAGATTTAGGCCTTGATATCACCAGACCCTATCATGATGTGTTCTCTTTTGATTCAAGGAAGGTAAAATGTCTTGGATTGATTAAAGATCAGGCAATTACCTTAACTCAGCTACCCATGAAGAGTATGATGATAGATATTGTGGTAGCAGATGTCCCTCCTATGTTTGGCATGCTGTTGTCCAGAGGGTGGATTAAGAGACTAGGTGGGACATTACAGAATGATCTATCTTATGCCATAGTCCCAATTTTTGGAGGAGAAAGCAGGAGATTGTATAAAGAAGCACAGTTGGCATACATCATCAGCGATGAAAAGAATCCTGCTAATCATCCCATATATGCAGTGGACACTGATTTTGGAGCATGTATTCTCCAAATAGGAGAATCTCAAAAGGCCTCAATGCAGATCAGGAAACCAACAAATCAGGCCGAAGAAGAGCAAGGAAGTCAGGTTTGGGAGATGTTCTTTGATGGAGCATATTCCATGGAGACTACAGGAGCAGGGGTGGTGCTAGTATACCCAAAAAAAGAAAGCATTCATCTATCTTTTAAGTTGGCTTTTCAAGTGACAAACAATATAACAGAATATGAAGCTCTGCTATTGGGACTTAATGTAGCAAAAGACAGAGGAATCAAGAACATAAAGGTGTTTAGAGATGCTGATTTGATCATTCAGCAAGTAAATAAAACATTTCAAGCAAAACACCCAAGGCTGAAAGCATACAGAGATGAGGTATGGAGAATCAAAGATTCTTTTGATTATTTCTATATTTCATATATTCCTAGAGCCCAAAATCAGCTTGCTGATTCCCTTGCTGTGTCTACTAGTCTGTTTATTCCTCCCATGCCTCCCAAAATAGTTTATGAAGTGCAAATAAAGTACAAACCATCCTTGCCTGACAATGTCCACCATTGGAAAGTTTTTGATGATGATGATGAGTTAAATAGGTTCCTACAGGTCATTGATGAATTTTTTGAAATGCAAATTGACCAAGAAAATGAAGCCTTGTGAGAAAGTCCCAAGTCCCAGCTTAGAAATAAAATTGGCAAAAACATCATTGTTCAACTTCCCAGCAATCATATTCCTAAGGGTTTGATTCCTCTAGAAAGACGGTTTGACCAAAATGATGTTCCTTACAAGGTTGCCCAGAAAGAAGATCAATCTGCAGTTTGTAAGCATGATATAGGGAGTCCAGGTCAGCCTAAATATATACATATGTCTTCTCATCTATCTGCTGATCAAAGTTCTGGATATTGTAATTTAATGAAGCAATTTTCCGATGTGTTTGCCTGGGAATATAGTGATCTGAAAACGTATGATAAGAACATAATCCGGCATAAAATCTCTCTCGAGAAAGACACCATTCCTTTCAAACAGAAGTTGAGACCAATAAACCCTATGCTTCTTCCTCTAATTGAAAAAGAAATTAAAAAATTGTTGGCTGCCAAGATCATAGTCCCTCTCAGATATTCAAAATGGGTAGCCAATTTGGTGGTAGTGAGGAAGAAAAGTGGAGAAATCAGACTGTGTGTTGATTTCAGAAATTTGAACAAATGCACCAAGAAAGATAATTATCCCCTACCAAAGATGGAGCACTTGTTGCAGAAGGTCTTAGGAGCCAAAGTAATGTCTTTATTGGATGGATTTTCAGGGTTTAATCAGATTGCTGTGCATCCAGATGACCAAGAGAAGACTGCATTCACCACTCCTTGGGGCACTTTTATGTATGCCAAGATGCCTTTTGGGTTGATGAATGCTGGAGTCACCTTTCAGAGAGCTATGGATATAGCATTTGTGGGGGATAAGGATAAATTTGTCCTCATCTACCTTGATGATATAACAGTATACTCCAGCAGCCATCAAAATCATTTGCAACATTTGAAAAAAGTGTTTTTGAAGTGCAGGAGGTTTGGAATTTCAGTCAATCCCAAAAAATCACAATTTGCTTTAGAAGAAGGCAAGCTGTTAGGACATGTTTCTGCTACAGGTGTCCAAATTGACCCAGAAAGAGTAAAAGCAATACAGACTTTGTCTGTCCCAAGATCAAAGAAATATATCCAGTTCTTTTTGGGCAAAATTAATTTTGTAAGGAGGTTTATTCCAAATTTTGCAGAATTGGTGAAGCATATTACCTCCATGTAGAAGAAAGGAGCAGAGGTTAGGTGGACTGATGTAACAAGAAAATAATTTGAGTCTATTAAAAAAGTTATTATGGAGGCTTCCACATTAATAAGTCCAGATTACAGCAAGGAGTTCCATGTATTCTCATTTGCCTCTGAAGACACCATTGCAACAGTTTTATTGCAGGCGGATGAAGAAAGTTCAGAGCATCCAGTGGCATTTTTCAGCAAGAACTTGAGGGATGCTAAACTGAGGTATGATATTATTGAAAAACAAGCATGTGCTCTTACCAAATCCTTGAAAGCTTTCAGAGTTTACATTCTGCATTCCAAGATAATTGCATATGTGCCCTCTGCTGCAATAAAAGATGTCTTAACACAACCTGATGCTAATGGAAGAAGGGCAAAATGGATTGCAAAGATGATAGAATTTAATATAGAATTAAAGCCCACCAAGCTTGTCAGAGGTCAGGGTCTTGCCAGATTGTTAGCTGAGGAAAATTGCAGATCTTTAGATATTGATTTCCTATGCACAATTGCAGAAAATGGTCAAGCAGAAGAAGAGGAAACAACTGAACCAGAGAGAAAGCAGCCATTGGCAGAAAATATAGCTTTTTGTGATTGGTATTCTGCAATAATTAATTTCTTGCTCAAGCTAGAAATCCCTTCAAAATTTACTCAAAGTCAAGCTAGAACTATAAATCTTAGGGTAGCTAAATATTGCATTATTGAAAATCTACTCTATTGGAGGGATCCATTTGTGGTGCTTTTAAGGTGTCTGGATAAAGAATAGTCAATAGAAGTGATGCAGCAGTTACATAACAGCATGTGTGGAGGGCACCATTATTGGAAGACTACAGCCCATAAAATTTTCAGAGCTGGGTACTATTGGCCCACTTTATTTCCTAATTTATTTTTATTTGTTAAATCTTGTGACAGGTGCCAAAGATTTGAAGGAAAGCAGCGGTTGAAGTCCCTGCCCCTAAAACCAATATAGGCAAAATGACCTTTTCAGCAGTGGGGCTTGGATTTTATTGGAGAAATCAATCCACACTCCAGTGGCCATCATAGACGGATATTAGTAGCCACTGATTATTTTACCAAGTGGATTGAAGCAGTCCCTACCAGGAAGGTTGATCATAATGTGGTCATGAAGTTTTTGACAGAAAATATCTTCAGCAGATTTGGTTGTCCACACAAATTGGTCACAGACAATGCAACAGCCTTTAGGGCAAAGGAATTGGTGGAAATGGTGTAATTTTATGGGTATTAAACTGGTTCATTCCACCTCATATTATCCTCAAGGAAATGTTCTAGCAGAATCTTCAAATAAAAGCCTGATAAGGATAATTAAGAATCTGCTAGTGGACAATAAGAAGAATTGGGATACTAAGCTCAAGTATGCACTGTGGGCTGACAGAGTAACTATTAAGAAATCCATAGGGAATTCTCCTTTCAAGCTGGTATATGGCACTGAGGTTGTATTCCCAATTCAGCTAACTCTCCTTGTGACAAAATTCCTTCAATAAGAGTAGAATGAGGAAGAAGAAATGGCAAAGAGGATCACTGATTTAGAAAAAGTACGTCAGATTAGAGAACAGTTAGTTGAAAAGGCTGCAGCACATCAGAGAAAGATCAAGGAAGCCTTTGATAAGAAGGCAAAAAACAAATAATTTTCAGGTTGGTGACTTGGTTTTGAAATGGGATGCACGAAAGGAAAATAAAGGTAACCATGGGAAATTTGATTCTTTCTGGACAGGGCCTTTCATCGTTTCACAGATTCAAGGGAACAACACCTTCATACTGAAAAGTATGGGAGGAGAGGCAGTTTTTGATGGCCGAGTCAATGGGTGGTTTTTGAAAGTTTATGTTGTTTAAGGTCCTTGGCCTTAAAAGTTGTAAATATTTGTTTTTATCAGTTTATTGTAAGCAAAGTAGACTCCATGCCCAATTGAACACTAGGAATTTTGGCTAATTTTTTTTCAACTGGAAAGGCATTGGTCTGCAGTTCTTGAGACCTCACAAGGAGGATCTCATCCCCAAAAGGAGCCAGTGTTATCTCTGTTATTTTCTACGGTGTTTGATGGATTGTAAACAGGTATGGCAATGCTAGATATGCTTGCATGGGCCCCACATTCGTCAGTTTCTTCCTACTCCTTCATTCTTCTTCTATCTTCCTAAACCCCCGCCATCTCTGTTTTATTCCAAGAACCTGCATAAACCCATGTTTCTTTAGCTCGGGCGCTTAACACATGAACCCGTGCAAATTTAACCCTCTGTCGCTTTTGAAATCATAGCTGTTGATTGCCCCGATGTACCGGTCTCTATTGGATTTCCTGCTCTCTAACCCATCATCGTTTCCCCACGATTGATCGCATCCATCGTGCGATCTAATGGTAGTCGCTTTGCCCGCCGCCGTGTCTTGCACACGCGATAACCCATGGGGGAAGCGGTTTTCCTCCGCCACATGTCACGCCGTGGCTATGTTCACTACCCGTTATACGGATACCGCCTCCACCGATAGGCGGTGCGATAAAACCACTTACTGCCATCGTACCCTCCTCTTGCACATTATCTCCTGCGCACCTTCCGCTTGCGTTCACCATCGGATTTTCCCACCCGTGATTTGACGGCTCGCGATGCACTCCGCCCGCTTCTCCTGATAGCCACTGCAATTCATCCTCCACCGTCCATCTACTGGATCTAACGGCCAGTAATTGTCCCCGTTATAGTCGTGCCTTCACCATTCCGTCCTCACCTTTGACCTGTTCTATATTTCCAAAGGAAGAAGGCGGCCAGTGTTTTAGCTCCTAGTGTAATAAATCCTTAGCAACCGCATTTAAAAGACAGAATGGCCGAAGGAAAAAAAGGACACCCTCAAGAAGTTCAAGCATTTATCAGTGATGGGGCATGTTCCATATTATATGCCGCCTGCTCAGAGGAGGACTGCAGAGCACCAGAAAAGGTCAATTTGTTCATTAAGACAATCGGATTGTAGCAGACAATCCATCAGAAGAGTTAATATGTGTTGGTGGTCCATTATGACCCCTCCTCGTGGAACTCAGCAAAATGTTTTTGTAATCAACCTCTATATATATCTAGAAGACAGAAGATTGATGGTTGATGAATGATATCTTGATGTAAGGTTCAACTTCTGGAGACTTTAACTACTGTGATACCTGCAGCTTCTGGTCTTCATTTTCAGCTAATGCAAGCTTCTTTTGCTGTTAATTGCTCACTTTCCACTTCTTCTTCTTTGTTCTAGGCTGTGCCTGTTATGCATTTTTCATGTGCTCTTGATGTTTAGCATTAGAGGGGCTGTCATCCCACCTCTGTGTTAGAATCTAGTATGTATCATTGAATTTGTATGCAGGTTTCTGTTATTTTAATGCCAGAGAGTTGTCATCCTGTCTGTGCATTAGGAAATAGATTTGCAAACCTCCTTACTGGTTGCAGCTGGCCATCACAGGGTCCTGTGCATCTGTTGGTGTGATCAGTATTCTCCATCTTCACCTGTTCCTCAAACTGTGAGTAATTGGTGGTCTAAAGCCTTGTAGTCTAGGGGTGTTCACCCATGTCTGGGGTTAAGCATAGTAGAAGTGGTTATCTGGCTTGAATATGAATCATTCCTTCCATTCATCCACCATTTTCCAACATTTTTGTTGAGTTTGTAATGTTCCCGAGCATCTCTGAGATACAACTTAGGAGAGTTTCTTGGGGTGATAACATTGACCATGATTGATTTTATAAAACATGGTTGGCCATGATTAATATTATAAACCCAAGGGATTAATACTAAAAACCAAAGGGATTATAAATCCAAGGGAATAATATAAATCCAAGGTATATAAACACTAATTTATATATATATATATATATATATATATATATCTATTATAAAATATTAAATCAACATGGTTGACCATGGTTGATTTTCATAATGATACAATCTTTGTCACAATGCGACATTGGACTATGGTTGACCATGATTTATTTAATAAATTGAAAGGAATAATAAAACCATTAATATTAAAAACCCAAGGGAATAATATTAAACCCTGGGAATATGAACCCTTATATTAATAAACCTAAGGGAGTGATATTATAAACCCAAGGGAATAATATTAAACCCTAGGAATATGAACCCAATTACTAATAAACCTAAGGTATTGATATTATAAACCGAAGGAAATAATAAACCAAAGGGATTAATATTAATAGCCTAAGGGATTATGAACCCAACAAAATAATATTAAAGCGAAGGGATTAATATTATAAACCCTAAGATAAATATTATAAACCTTAAAATAAACATGGTTGACCATGGTTGATTTTCATATTGAGACAATCCTTATCATAATGTGAGGTTCGACGATGGTTTTCCATGGTTGACCATGATTTGTTTCCATATTGACACAATTTTTTTCACAATGCAATGTTGGACCATGGTTGACCATGGTTGATTTTCATATTGAGACAATCTTTGTCACAATGTGATGTTGTACCATGGTTGACCATGATTGGTGATGGTTGTAAATGAATGATAGTGGTTGACCATGATTTTCGATGGTTGACAATGAATGATAGTGCTTGACCATGCTTGATATTATAAACATAAGGGATCAATACTAAAAACCCAAGGAATTATAAATGTAGGGGAATAATATTAAATAGAAAGGAATAATAGTAGAACTAAGGGAATAATATAAACCCAAGGTATATAAAACCTAAGATAAATATTATAAACCCTTAAATAAACATTGTTGACCATGATTGATTTTCATATTGTGACATTAGAACATGGCTGACCATGATTGATTTTATAAAACATGGTTAACCATGGTTGACCATCATTAACCGTGGCTAACCATGATTGTTATTATAAATCGAAGGGAACCATAAAATCAAGCGATTAATATTAAAAACCCAAGGGAAAAATATTAAACCCTAGGAATTTGAACCCTTAGATTAATAAACCCAAGGGATTCATATTATAAACCGAAGGGAATAATTTTAAACCCTAGTAATACGAACCCTTTTATTAATAAACCCAAGGGATTAATACTAAAGCCCCAAGGGATTATGAAGCAAATGGAATAATATTAAACCTAGCAGACTAATATTATAAACGTAAGATATATAAACCCTAAGATAAATAGGTTAAACATGGTTGACCATGGTTGATTTTCATATTGAGAAAATCCTTGTCACAAATCAACGTTGGACTATGGTTTTCCATGCTTGACCATGATTCATTTTCATATCAAGGCAATATTTGACACAATGCAAAGTCGGACCATGGTTGACCATGTTTGGTTTCATATAGAAACAATATATCTCACAATGATACATTGGATCATGGTTGACCATGAATCAATTTATAAAACATCGTTGACCATGGTTGACCATGATGGATATTATAAACCCAAGGGATTAATATTAAAAGACCAAGGGAATAATATACACCCAAGGTATATAGACCCTAAGATAAATATTATAAACCCTTAAATAAACATGGTTGACCATGGTTGACCTTGGTTGATTTTCATAATGAGACAATATTTGTGGAAATGCGATGTTAGACCATGTTTGACCATGGTTGAACTATTAGATTAATAAACCCAAGGGATTAATATTATAAATTCTAAGATAAATATTATAAACCCTAAAATAAATATGATTGACCATGGTTGACTATGGTTGATTTTAATATTGAGACAATCCTTGTCCAATACTACGTTGGATCATGGTTTTTGATGCTTGAGCATGATTCGTTTTCATATCAGGACAATCTTTGTCATAATGCGACGTTGAACCATGGTTGACCATGGTTTATTTTCATATTGAGAGAATCTTTCTCACAATGTGACGTAGGACCATGGTTGACCATGATTGAATTTATAAAACATGGTTGACCATGGTTGACCATGATTGACCATGGTTAACGGTGGTTGACCATGATTGACCATGGTTAACCGTGGTTGACCATGATTGATCATAATTGACCATGACTAATATTATAAACCCAGATGAATAATAAACCCAAGGGATTAATACTAAAAACCCAAGGCATTATAAACTGAAGGGAATAATCTTAAACCCAACGGAATAATATTGAACCCAAGGGAATAATATAAACCCAAGGTTTATAAACCCTAAGATAAATATTATAAACCATTAAAAAGCATGGTTGACCGTGATTGATTTTGATAATGAGACTATCTTTGTAACAATCCGACATTGGACCATGCTTAACCATGGTTAAACCCTTAAATTAATAAACACAAGGGATTGATGTCATAAATCCAAGGGCTTAATACAAAAACCCCAAGGAATTATGAACCCAAGGGAATAATATTAAGCCTAAGGTACTAATATTCAGGGAAAATTTTAAGAACCTCCCCTAAATTTATAAATATAATAAATGGGCGAATCTCCATGGTATATAGGAAAAATGGAAGGCGATTTTATCAATAATATAATATGTATATATAATTTTTTGGCAAATCTCTCACCAGGCATGGCCAATATTTTACTCAATTATAAAATCTTGTAAGATCTTAGAGAGTCTTTCACTAAATAATAAAACTTTGTAAAGTCCTAGTGAATCTTACCATAGGCTACATGATGGTTTAATTCCCCCATTTAAATAGGCTACATTCCAGGTGAATACCATGGGTCAATACCATGTGCCATTTTGGTGAATACCATGGGTCAATACCATGTGCCATTTTTATTTTTATTAATTCTAATATTAGGGTTAATAATGGTTTTTTGCATGGTATTAATAACAATCTAGTTCATGGTATTTGTCCCATAGTATTTTGGCCATAGGTTTCACCTAAATATAACCCATTTTTTGTGTGTTTGTAAATATAAGGTGACTTATGGAGTAAATATAAAAAAATGTTTTATTTGTTTACCATACCTCTCGTTTATTTATATTTTTATTAATTTACCATACCTCTTTTACAAATATGGTATTTGGCCCATAGGATTCACTTAAATAAAACCTCTTTCTTGAGCCTTCATAAATAGAACAAGGGTTATGGACTAAATATAAAAACAGGTTTTATTTATTTATGATACGTCTAGTTTATTTATATTTTTATTTATTTACCATACCTTTTGAGTAAGTATAAAAAGACATTTTATTTATTTACCATACCTCCACTTTACTTATATTTTTATTTGTTTACACCCTTACATGTATATAAGGTGACTTATGGAGTAAATATAAAAAATGTTTTATTTATTTACCATACCTCTCATTTATTTATATTTTTATTAATTTACCATACCTCTTTTATGAATATGGTATTTGGCCCATAGGATTCACTTAAATAAAACCTATTCTTGAAAATGGGCGAATGGATTCACTTAAATAAAACCTATTCTTGAAAATGGGCGAATGGAAGGTTGTAAGTCCTAATTTCAAGGGCTAAATTTACCTTTTTTACCCTCTCCCTTAAAATACAGTGGGCTATTTGAGGTGATTTGTAAAAATGTACTATGATACAAAATATTCGCCCACTAAAAATTTAAAACCCCTTAATTTCGCCAAAGGGCGAACATTCGCCCCTAAAATTATCCTTGCTAATATTATCAACATAAGGTATATAAACCATAAGATAATTGTTATAAACACTGAAATAAACATGGATGACCATGGTTGATTTTCATATTAAGACAATCCTTGTCACAATGCGACATTGGACCATGAATAACCATGCTTGACCATGGTTAATTTTCATATTGAGACAATATTTGTCATAATGTGACGTTGGACCATGGTTGATTTTAATATTGAGACAATATTTCTCATAATGCAATGATTGACCATGGTGCACCATGATTGATGTTATAAATCCAAAGAATAATAAACCCAATGGATTGATACTAAAAACCCAAGAGATTATAAAGCCAAGGGAATAATATAAGCCCAGGTTATATAAACCCTAAGATAAATATTATAAACCCTTATATAAACATGGTTGACCATGGTTGATTTTCGTAATGATACAATATTTGTCACAATGCGACGTTGGAACATGTTGGACCATGGTTGAACCCTTACATTAATCAACCCAAGGGATTGATATTATAGACCCAAGGGATTAATATTAAAACCCCAAGGGGTTATGAACCCAACAGATTAATATTCTAAACGCAAGGTATATAAACCCTAAGATAAATATTATAAACCCTAAAATAAGCATGGTTGACCTTGGTTGATCTTTATATTGGTTCACCATGCTTAGCCATGATTCATTTTCATATCGAGACAATGTTTGTCATAAAGTGATGTTCGACCATGGTTGATTTTCATATTGAGACAATCTTTGTCACAATGAGACGTTGGACCACGGTTCACCATGATTGTTTTACAAAACATGGTTGACGATGATTGACCATGGTTGATCATGGTCAACCATGATTGACCGTGGTTGACCATAATTGATCATGGTTGATTATGATCAACCCTAGGAGTATTAAACCCTAGGAATATGAACCCTTATATTAATAAACCCAAGGAATTGATATTATAAACCCAAGGGAATAATATTAAACACTAGGAAAATGAAACCTTTGATATTGTAAACCCAAAGGAATAATATTAAACCCTAGTAATATGAACCCTTTGATTAACAAACCCAACGAATTGATATTATAAACCTGAGGGAATAATCTTAAACCCTATGAATATGAACCTTTTGATTAACAAACCCAAGGTATTGATATTATAAACCCAAGGGAATAATATACCCAAGGGAATAATATGCCCAAGGGATTAATACTAAAACCCCAAGGGATTACGAACCTAATGAAATAATATTAAACCCAAGATATTAATATTATAAACCCAAGAAATTAATATTATAAGCCCAAGGCATATAAACCCTGAGATAAATATAATAAACCCTAAAATAAACATGGTTTACCATGGTTGATTTTCATATTCAGACAATCCTTGTCACAATGCGACATTGGACCATGGTTGCCCATGGTTGATATTATAAACCTAAGGGAATAATAAACATAAGGGACTAATACTAAAAACCTAAGGGATTATAAACTTAAACGAATAATATAAACCCAATGTATATAAACCTAATGTATATAAACCCTAGGATAAACATTATAAACTGTTAAATTAGCATGGTTGAATTTCATAATGAGACAATATTTGTCACAATGTGACGGTAGACCATGCTCAACCATGGTTGAACCCTTATATTAATAAACCCAATAGATTGATATTATAAATCCAAGTGAGTAATAAACTCAAGGGATTAACATTAAAAACCTAAGGGATTATGAACCCAATGGAATAATACTAAACTAAGAGATTAAGATTATAAACACGAGGTATATAAACCCTAAGATAAATATTATAAATCTTAAGATAAACATGGTTGACCATAGTTGACCATGGTTGATTTTCATATTGAGACAATCTTTGTCACAATGCGATTTTGGACCATGGTTGTCCATGCTTTACCATGATTCATTTCATCTTGAGACAATCTTTTTCACAATGCGACATCGGACATTGTTGACAAATGGTTGATTTTCATATTGATACAATATTTCTCACAATGCAGCATAGGACCATTGTTGATAGTGATCGAACACGGTAGAGCATGATTCTATTTATAAAACATGGTTGACCATGGTTGATCATTGTTGGACATGATTGATATTATAAACCCAAGCAAATAAAAACCCAAGGATTAACACTAAAAAGCCAAGGTATATAAACCCTTAGATAAATATTATAAACCCTTAAATAAACATGGTTGACCATGGTTGATTTTCATAATAAGACACACTTTGTCACAATGCGGCATTGGACCATGCTCAACCATGTTTGAAATCTTAGATTAATAAATCTAAAGGATTGATATTATAAATCCAAGGGAATAATAATCCGAGGAGATTAATACTAAAACTCCAAGGGATTATGAACTCAGGAAAATAATATTAAACCCAAGGGACTAATATTATCAACCCGAAGTATATAAACCCTAAGATAAATATTATAAACATTGAAATAAACAAGTTGACCATAATTAATTTTCATTAATACAATCCTTATCACAATGTGACAATGTATAAACACCAACAAATTAACATAAATAAAAAATCATTATTAAACAGTAAATATGAATTTATTTCATTTACATATTTTATCCTTATTATTTGTTTATTTAAATATATTTAAAATTATTTATTACATTGAGTGGCTTAATTTTTTTATTATCATAAAAAAACCTTATTTTAAATAAGATGATAAATTTGAAAACTTATTAAATTTTAACTTAAAGTACAAGTAAATTCCACCGTTTTTGTTGGATAACGAGAGACATGTTTTAACTATGAATTTCAATTATATATTTAATTTAACCTCTCGTTCATCCTTGATATCTTTCAAGTACATGTCCATCCTCATTACTTTTCTCCATTCTTAGTACTTTCAACTTACATGTAAATTTCAAAGGTTTTAATGTAAAATAATCACTATTTTTGAATCATGGTAATATCTCAATTCTTTTTTAATAGTAAGTGTTTTCACCAAGTGTATAGCCTTAACATTGCCCGAGGGACATATGTTCATGTTAATTTTTTATTAAATTGGTAAAAAAATTATTTATTGAATTTGGAAAAAAATAAAAATAATATTAATAAAAAATATTTTATAAATAATAACAAAAAAATTATTTTTAACTTTTATATTAAATTAATTAATGTTTTATATATATATGGAAAAAAATTATGAATGGAATCCCTAGAATATTGTGTGATATTATTGAGATATTGGACGTTTCGAGTAGAGAGGGAATAAGCTTAACATTTTATTTTTCATCTTAAATTAATTATTAAAAATGCTTTTGCCATATACGAAAACAAATTTATGTCCTCCATTCATAATAATATAACCTAGCATGTATAATTTTCAAATTTATGCCCTCCTCTATTCATAATATTATAATCTAGCATGTATAATATTCGGCATCTTCTTCAAAACCTTAAAGTGGTTTTAAATTAATTTTAAAGATTTTAAATTAATTTTTCCTTATTCAATTAATAAATAAAAATACTCTATATGCGACAAAAAAATTTGTCTCCATCCCAATTAATCATATTTATGTAACTTACCATATTAAGAATTTTTTTTAATTATTGTATTTTTATTTTATATATATATATATATATATATATATATATATTCACTTTTATATATAATATTGACTTATATAATTTATTTAATATGAGAAAAACATCTAAAATTATTATGTTATTACTTAAATGAAATATTCTTAAATTATAATGGGAAATTTTTAATAAAAAAAATTTAAACCTTATTACTAAGGCTCTAATACTATTGCAACAACTACAAAAAGAATCCAACAAACACATTTATGATATTCTATTACTTCTTATATCAATATAGTTTTTTTTTTTTAAATGTAATCTAAGTTCTTTCTCTAAACCTTCCTGCATTTGAGTCCATACTTATATTATACAACTTTTTTGATTGATGATCAACATTTAAATTGAATTATATATGGAAAAAATCATCAGAATTATTTTTTAACTTTATAAATTGATTTCTAATTAGAACTGATATTATAATCTCAATTTTACTTTTATTGCATATCTAAACATAAAGTATCTCAATACTTACAAATATTTTTCTATTTTTTTCATAAAAATATAAAATTCCAAAAACTTAAATATTCCTTTACTGACAACATATTTATAAATAATATAATGTATTGGTAAGAAAAAATAATGTCCCCTCCATTGTAAATCTTTATAGCTCTTTTGTATTCCCCTAAATCAACATGCATTTTTATAATTAATTATGTATTCCTTTAATATTATATAAAGTTTTTCTTTCAAACATTTTTACCTATGTTTAATAGCTAGCGTGATTTTATGATATTAAATGTTTTTCTTTCAAGCATCATTTAATAGCTAACTTAATTTTATGGGCAACTTGTGTAGGAGTCATATAAGGCCTTGAAATATCAAGTTGTCAAAAAAATGCAAGATAAATACTTATAAGCATTTGTAGATGCATTAGTTATTTAAGAATATAAAGAGCAAACAAAAGTCAATTGATGCCATTTGTTATTGAATATTTTTGTTATAAATGATTTTAATGCAAAATAGAAATATTTTTGTTTTAACTAAACACTTTTGAATCTTAACTTTGTAAATTCAACTAAAAAATCTCCATACTTAAAAGTTTTAAAAATTCTATTTGTTTTAATATTTTGAAAAATTGTTTCAATATTCTGCAATAGAAACCTAAATTCAAAAGTTGAAGAAGATCTAAACTATTATAATGTCACTTAGAAAATGGAACCTTGCAAATCACAAGTTTTAATAATTAGTTGAAATTGTAGAAAGGCGGTTACGATTTTTAAATAATAATAAAAAATAGTATAGCTATTATGCAAATAAATTATATGGAAAACATTTCAACGAGATATATTCAACTTAACGTGGATGATGATACGTTGACTTTTTCTTATTTCTTTAATTGACGACCTAGATTGATTCTCAAGGGAATATGCTCAGCATATGCTTAATCTAAATGCTTATTAAGGGTTGTAGTGTGTTCTCAAGGGAATATTCTCAGCATATGCTTAGTCTGAATGTTTATCAAGGGGACTTTGTTAGGTTGCATTGAATTTTAATAAAGTTAAAAAATTATATTTCTGCAAAGTGGCTCCACACCCATCAATTTCCTAGCGATTTTAGATTATTCCAATTCTAATAAGCTCCTCCATGATAAGTTCATCATTATTATTTATAATGTTCATTTATATAAGCAAATTTTATTTAGCAAAATAGTCCATTATTTTTAATAAATTAAAAAAATTCCTAGAGATTCGAAATTATTCCAATTCTAATAAATTCCTCCCTAATAAACTTCAGATTATTATTTATAACATTCATCTATATATGAATGAAAATTTTATTTAGCAAAATAATTCATTTTACAATAAGATATATAATTCTTATCCTTTTCAAAATTAATACATAACATTTTTATACATAATTAACTAAATAAATATATACATTAACAAAACATTTTTTTTATTACAATAAATGTTTGTTATATTTATAAAGCTTTCAATTATATTAACCATATTAATATTTTAACCAGATTATACTTATATATAGATAGATATGCAAACCGTTTAATAAACTAAAACAGGAGAAACGTTTAATATATTAATATATAAACCGTTTTATTGACTAACAGCCGACGGCCTGCAATGGAAGCAACATAGCCCCCCCGGAGCAATTCAGAAAGCCGAACTATTCACAAACATGGTAGAAAAAACAAAGGGAGAGTGAGGTGAGAGAAAACCATTCAGCGCTTGTCATTTTAATCCTTTACAGAGGAGCACGTTGAATATGATTGAATTCCTAATAGCCATTTACGGACAGCAATACTTATCACCCACGTTTCATCATCGTTTAATCGATTAAACCGCATATTTAATTTGGGGTTATCCTAAATAGTCAAAAAAGAAGAAATGAAATCCTCTCACCTAAAATCAATCAATATACATATATTCTTTATACAACATTATACTTTTAAAAATTCATGAAGATTTAGATAATACTTTGTTTTATATTTTAAATTTATTTCATTTGTACGGATTAATTAAATATAATTATTTTTTAAAGTTTTTTTTATTGAAAATGAAATGATAATATTGTTAAAAATAGAGGTATACAAGGAGAAAATCAATTTTTATTATATTTTTTAAATTACATTGATACAATATATATTTATGGTACTAGTGAGATTCAACAAATTCCAAATATATATAGAGAGGTTGAGATATTTTTTCAACATCTATTTACAAATCTGCAACTAATTTTAAATTATACATGGAAGAATTATCTTCCAACACTCCCTCTTAATTCTTTCATGCACAATTACAATACATATTATAACAATGAAAATAATATTTGTCTCACTGGTCTTCATCAACAACTGACTCCACTCTTCCTTTCTCCTCCACTCTTCCTTTCTCCACATCTTCGAGCTTACCTTTCGACTCATTAAAGGTACATCTGCTTTTGACCATCAATGATGAAATTTGGAAGATCAACAATATTGACAATTCGGCCCATCGAGGCTTATGTGATAAGAATTGCTAAGTGATAAACCATCTTATGGACCAATCACCATTTGTCGGATATTTCGCTTTCATCTATCCATCCGTTGTTAAGAAAGTGGTTTGAATACTAAATGTGTTCAAAAGCTGATCTAACAACTTGACTTGCTTCACATACATGGATCTCATATGGTAACCTATAGCTATTGTTTAGGGGTTTCCCAACGCCAAAAACAACAAACCATAATAGTATAAACACAATCTAATTGGTGATGTGTTCAAGGTTTCCGAGCGACAAGAACCATTAATTTAATTTATGCAAAACACTGTTCATTAATTAGTTCTGCACCAAATATAACTTACAAATAAACTGCTTAACAAAGAAGACAACAAAACCAATTACACTCCATAACTACTCTCCTCTATTCCACCCTGCATAATGCGAACAAATCTCTTCAAAGTTGGTTCGTTGGTGAAGATTAATTAAACAAATATTCTAGATCTTCAGCGGCTTCTGCGTAATTTCCCTATTGATGGGTTTCACAATAGACTGGATTTCATCAGAATTTACGATCCTTTGCAGATCCGAATTGACCATCTTTGCACGAGGAAAAAACATATCCCTTCTTCTACAGACACTCCAATTGTGACATTGCATGCCCAACTCGAGGGGTCGGCAAAGTGCCTTGCATTTTTGGCCGTGACCATTCTATACTCATGGTGATGAAGGCGTACCCACAACTTCTATAGCATCCGAAGTAATCATTTCAAAGTCGAGAATATTCAGGTTATTCAGAAGACTCCTCCTTGAGTCCTCACTACAAAACATAATTAAATTGGACCCTACGAGAGTGATAGATTTACCTCCCCATGCAATCAGATCTTTTCCATATGACTTTAATACACACCATGTACAGGATTCTGTGTCAAAGGATCGAACTGTCACAACGTCCGAAGGATCCTTGGTATGTCCAGCAACAAATAGAATCATTTTCCCCCATTGTTTCGCATTGCTGAGATTCCCTGCCCGACTAATTGGATCCCCACGGTTATATATTCATGCCAACGTACTCCACACTCAATCAAACAAATCTCACCACAGGGATCTCAGGTGCGTATTACAATAAAATTTACATGAAAACAAAACTCACTGTAAAACTAATATGATCTCACACACCTACATATTTATGGTAATCATCTATCAATACTTTCACATCTTTTTGGGCTCTTCTTTAAGGGAGTCAAGTCCAAATAGGCTCTAATACCATGTTAAAAACAGAGGTATACACCAAGAAAAATATTTATTATTATACTTTTTTAAATCACACAGAGACATCACATATTTATGGTGCTTGTGAGATCCAACCAATTCCAAATATAAATAGGGAGGTTGAGATATTCTCTCAACATTCATCTACACATCTACAACTAATTCTAAATTATACATGGAAAAATTATCTTCAAACAAATGTACCATTTTAATTGAAATTAAAACCAATCGTTCGCACATCAAATCATGGCTACATCATCCTTTAACGCGAACACAATTATTTAAAAAAAATGGTCATTCATCATATTTGAAATGACATGTAGGTCAAATTATGAACGAAGTATGGTTATATTGCAAACATAAATTGGCATTCCAATGAATGGTCACGGGCCGCAAAAATCCCAAATCCTTTGGTCAGTGGATTCGCCAAAAATATTTTATGGGAAGAGATTATCCGGATGATAACAATTATTAGGATTGTACGCAAGCTAAAATGAAAGCAAGCTCAATAAATTGTGTTTAATTGGGCCATATCTTCCCTTATTTTCATGCAATTTCGATAAAATATGATTGTTTTGGTGTCGTGTTTTCTTGATTGCAAGCAATTTGAGTCAAATCTGATCATTTTGGCAAGGCAATATCTTTCACAAAAATATTTGAACAACATCAAATCCCTCGATGGTTGAAATTACGAAACTTCAAGCCCTGCCCCCAAAATGGAGCCAAATGCCAAACCCTTGTAAATCACAGTATATCCGCCGACCTGCACCATCCACGAGAACACATGCATTAAGTAGAGATAAAATCAATGTTATCATCACGATTTTATCTTTGAGAATAATGACACTGATTTTATTATGTATCTCGTCCCCATTCACCCAGGGGTACCATGGAGTCTCAATGGGAAGCTTTAGCTCGTTGATGGAGAGTTTTGTCAGGGTGACGGAACTCTCAAATCCGTGTTTCCGCTGAAAGCCAAATGAAGAAGAAAATGTTAATAAAATACTTGTATGATCCATACAATTTGGTTTCTTGTAGAGGGATTACTTGAAGTGATTGTTGGGAAACCTATCTAATTCAAATTTTCATAGAAAAATCGATATAGATGCCGACCAATCTTATTTTCACTCAGTTAAATCTTTTTATAATACACTGAAAAGGGCATGAAATTATCCTATATTATACCTAAAAACAAGTGCCTTGAACCGACGGGCAATTATTTGACGATAAATTGGTAAGACAGTTGAAATAGAATTCGCCCAAGTATTAAGAATAACATCATTGTTACGGAGTCACGTGAAACCATATTTTACCACACCCTGTTGTGAGTATAATAAGATTTAATACACTGAAAACGGCATGAAATTGTCCTATGTTATACCTAAAAACAAGTACCTTGAACCCACTGGCAATTATTTGACGATAAATTGGTAAGACAGTTGAAATAGAATTGGCCCAAGTATAAAGAATAACATCATTGTTACGGAGTCACGTGAAACAATATTTTAGCACATCGTGTTGTGAGTATAATAAGATTAAAAATTTAAACTGTCTCAAGAAATGATACTAGTAACTAGGTGTAAAGACTAATATACCTGCACTTAGTCCAACTATAAGTTATGTTGGTTACGTTTTCATGTATGGCTTTTTGAACTTCAATTCTATTAAAATAGACGCGTACATAGTTGTCGATGCAAGGACCATATCTAGGAATTTCTACTTCGTCTTGCATTTACACAGTAACCATAAGTACAATCGATCTTTAGCAACAACATTAATGCATTTGTGATGTCAACTAAAAATAAATATACATAGGAAAAGATGTAAAAGAGGGTTGTGGAGCGTCGCTGAACTTGACTTTATTGCATATTTTGGGGATACCATGAAAATAAGATCGCAGGGTTGTGCATACAGATGAGTGATGAGGAGCCCTGAGTGATTGAATGGTTTTCTGATTGGAAGTGAGACCCACCAACATGTCAAGGGATCTCCCTAATAAAAAGTCCCAATCAGATCTCAGATGTTTGGTGTAGGAGTCCCAGCAGTGGGTCGTACGGTAATGCCTTGACCAAGATTTCGCACAGAGGCAAGTAAGATAACTTTGTTGGTAGCAAGGGTGTGACAACTCTAGTAAGACAAGGAATGTGCATGAGAGGTTCTAACACACTGGGGTGAGGTAAATGCGCCCCTTAGAAACCTGTAATAGTACTCCGCTTGGAAGGGAACAATAGAGCGAAGATGCATCACAAGCTGGAAAGCAATTTAGCGAGCAATCCAAAGTGATGGTTAAACCAACAACACATTTCAGAAATATTCGTACATAATTATACAAAATAGTCCATAGATGCATGCGTAAAAAAAAATACATATATCATTTAAAGTAAACCAGATAGCATAGAATAAAGTACAACATATGCATGAAACGTGTTGGCTTTGTTATGTTAAGAAGTGTAAGTTCCAGTGATACAATACATCCATGTCCAACCACTAGTTCCAATAGTGGAATGTTATAGCCACAACTGCCTGCTCCTCCAAAGAGATGTACTAGCTCCGTGCAGTGGAGAAGCCAAGGCTCGTTACAATACTTCCCAAGTTCTCTCTAAGATAGTCTTATTGGAAGCTTGGCTGGCCAAAATCCTATACAATGAGTTATGAGGTACTATTTATAGCAAAGGGTGGGGTTACCCTTGAAATCCCCCTTTGTGACAGTTCATCTACCCTCATGACTCTTCATCTACTCTATGACTGTTACATCCAACTATCGACACTTGAACTTACACTTCACAAGATGTTACATTACAAGGCACATGTGCCCATGTGAGACAAAATGGCTTGAGCAAGCCATGCAACACATCAATGACACTTGGTCCAATGTGGTGAGACCAAATCTTTGACATCTTGTGATGGTCAAGGTGGCGAGCTGATGCCAAACTTGGTCGTCCGTGATGGTGTGCATGTGTTCCATGGTGACATCTTGCTAAAGCGAGTTCTTGCCTCCATTGCATCCGTGTGCATTGGTATGGCTCCTCCGTTGAACTCGTCCAATAGCATGATGCATGGACTTCTGGGTGCAACTAAGCTGGAAACACACTAATGCATAGTGTTCGTGATGATCTCCCAGTGTGCGCTGATGGTCATGCGCAGCAGCTATCAACTACATGCTCAGCTCTAGTCAGACTTGCTTCTTCTATTCACCTTGGTCAGTTTGGTGAATGGGCTGGATCGCATGCGTGTGCACAATGACATGCATTCTTTTGAATCCCTTGCATGCGATCAACAATACTTCTCACCATTTCTACTCCGTTCCAGCTGTTGGGATGGATCTATAACTTGTACGGACGCATTTTCATCTGTGACTACATGTTGCGCCCCCTGTTGTTCCTATTCCTGCTGCAACTCATTCCCTTGTCTATGTAGCTCACGCTATTCCTTGAGTTGCTGCTTCAGCACATGCAACTCCTTCTTTGTTCCATTCTCTGTCTTCGTGCAATCTTCATGTCACGCTGTCACCTCATAGCCTGAGTCTTCAAAGTTGCTTTCATCATCAGTGGACCTACTTGAGCTTGAAACTTTGATCCACCTCCTTGTTGTCAACAACCTTCCTCTTGCATTCGTTGCATCCAGTATGCTTCCTTCGGCTGCTATTCATGATGCTGCTCGCTGTGGCGCTACTGTCGTCATATCTTGATGTCCTTGTCCACGAACGACTTGATGTCTTTGTGAGTAGGCAAGATCATAGCCACTTGATCGACTGTATCCCCAAGTGTGTTATGAACGGTGTCTTCAAATTAGCTCTCCTGGAAACCATTGTACCTATGCTACTGAGAGGAAGATGAACACTTGCGATACCTGGAGACATGGCAACACTCATGGCAAGAAATTTGTTAGTCAAAAACCAAAATGAACTTGAGAACTGAATTGCAACATACCTGTGTCATTGATCATGAGGGTCGCCCAATTTCAGCCGGGAGGTCAGAAGACTGAGTGCCAAGACTGCACAAGGCACAATCTGTGCTGTTAGGAGGCTGACTAATTGCTGGAAATGTGCAATGCACATTCCAGTATGGTTGCTGACTACTGGAATTGCACAATGCATAATCTCTACTGGCGATGGTTGCAATCTTAGTGACTTCATTGCACAATTTTCGAGGCCAACAGTCATTGTCCCTCAAATTTGCGCAAAGCAACCCTGGAGAGAAACTCCTTGGAAGAAATGCACATTTCTGGAGAGGAAGGGAGAGCCTTCCCTCTCAGGATTGTGCAATGCATGTTTTGATGAGGCAGAGTCCGAGCCAAGGCTGCCCAGACTCGCCGACGGGTGACTGAAAGAGAATGTAAATTTCAATGCATGGTGATATTGAGTGTAAACATAAGTGAATGATCATGCATACAAATGGTGGATTAAAGATTTAGAAAGCTGACCAACATGCATATGAGTGAGGCGAGTCGCCGAATCAGTGATCGTTCACGAAAAACAATTTCATCCGTGCAACAACAGTGAGATGTTAATGAAAAATGAAACGGTGTTAGTACAAGCTAGTATGCATCAAAATGGCAGCAAGCGCTCACTGAAATCAAGTAGACAACATTCATATGAAGCGAAACACAAAAAGTGCTAGAAATACAACACAAGACATGGAAGGCGGGCTTACCCCAAAACATCTTGGAGGAATGTGCCGACAACTCCTAGATGCTATGTGGGATGTCATAGCTGATAGATCGATGTGAGGAATGAGCTCTACAATGTCCGTTGATGAGGTTTAATAAAATTGATGATGTGATGCGCATGCCACAAATCTAGGGAAAGCGAAACTTGGTGGGAGGTTTCTGAAATGATCCTTACATGTAACCTCCAACTACCAGAATTTAATCCCTAAAACAAGGAATTCCTTTGCATGGTGCCTTGGGAAAAAAAACCCATGCGTGCAAGTTTTTTTTGCTTGATCCTAGAGGGAACTAGTCAACTCAGTTGCACATGCAAGAGGTTGCTCAACTGCTGGGAGAAAATGCACATTTTTGGTTGGGAGATGGGGTGATTTCTTGGGAGATTTCTGCAATTTATGGGCAGAGCACCTGACTGCTGCCTAGATTTGCACAAATTCTGGGTTGAGAGTCCCAGATGGGAAGGATTGCACAATTTTCTGGGTGAAGCTTGCTTAACAAAATTGCATAATTCTAGGGCCCAGTAGGCTGCAAGTCAAGATTGCGTAATTTATGGAGGGAAAGTTGGTTTCCCTCCATATTTTCACAAATTCTTGAAGGATATGCTAAGATTACTACTGGACCAAGTTCGGATGAACAACTTGTGAGGGGAATGAATCAAGGTTTGATCGACAGGTTGTCTTTCTGCAAGAAAATCACTGGAGCTTGTGTACTTGATGAAGAAAGACATGTTGCTGTGAAGGTTGGTAGGGAGGCTCCAAAATGAAGCTAAGGAAAAATTTTGGAGGGTGGTTGTAGCCACTACAACACTTGGCAACACGCTGGTATAACTCCAGCTCTGTAAATGGACCTTGTTCGTGAAAAGAAACTCTAACACCTTCAGAAATATTGTTCAGTTCTTAGCTCCTCTTGGTTTCCACACTATCTTGATTATAAGATGTGGGATCTTCCAAGCTCTTAGTCGATTGACACACATTCCAAGCCAAGGAAACACACTTGTTTCGATTAGGGTTGAGGGGTATACTGATGTACAAGTAGTATAGTCATCAGAGTCTTAGTTTCATCCCTGGTGTTGCTCCACTACAAGCAGGCTTGGACAATACCTCGGCAGAGTCACATAGGAACACAAGCATGGCTTCGCTACCAGCGAGCCTGGTCAGTACCCCAACGGAGTTACTTGCATCACCTCTCTACGCAGGAAGCCTTTCTTTTCTTCTGCCTTATTCATTTTCCATTTTGAATTTTTTTGAATTTTTCATTTTTTTGAATTTTTTCATAATTGTGCATAGAACTTATTCATTTCAGAGGTGGAAGAGGGATCTCGACTTATTGAGAGTAGAAGAGGTTGTTCCAGCAGATAAGTATTTTATTACACCTCTAACGTGCTTGTTAAGGTTTCCCCCCTCACCTTACTCTACTTCACTGAGTTGACAAGGGTTAACCCAAAAACAACTGACTAGAGTAGGTGACGCTAGTTAGCCCACAAGCGTTGTGCTTTCACCAAGGTTCACTTCGAACAATACATATTTTCCATCTACATATCATGGAATACAAGTAATAAGTTCTTCATACGCAGGTAGGATGACGATAACCAAGTAGTGATAGCATCACAAGGCTTCTTGTACTTTATCTAGCTTGTTTCAAGATTCATACATGGTTTCATGCGAAACTATCCTAAGGACGAAACAAGCGAACTAAAAAACAACAAAGAAAAGCAAGAGCAGAAGAAAATGTGAAAGCAAAGCAGGTAATCAAACAATCAAGCAGACAAACAAACAAACAAACAAAGTAAGAAAATAAGCATGCAAGAAAACAACTAAAAGCAAACGCTACTCCTACTCTTAAGCTAACGGTGCACAGGCTTGATCACATGGATTGATACTTCCAATGCAGCCACTAGCACATTGGTTCGCCCATGTTGGTGAAGGCTTGGTCCGTGAGCAACCCAGTTGTGCGAACCAGCAAGAAAGAAAGATATAATAATGAAGGAAACCACACTAAGTGTTTCAAAGTGCCCACAGGAAATAAGTGAGTACAAGTGCATAATGAGAAGTCTGTGGACTTATCATGGTGTTGTGCAACAATGCATGCAACTTTGAAGCATATGCACATTCTTGACTGTGACATGCAAGAAAATGAAAGAAGCAAAGACAACTTGCATCGTACATCTGTGCTTGCAATGTAAGATTCCTCCAATGCATGAGTGATAGAATCATGCAGTTCGAGTGGAGAAATCATGATCTATGTGTGAGATTGATCTTTAATGCATACAGATGAGTGATGAGTAACCTTGGGTGATTCAACGATTTCCTGATCGAAAATGAGACTAACCCTAAGAGAGCGAGGGCCTGACATGACCATCAGCTCGGGCTGAAGTGCCTCGTCATAAACCAGTGGCTATGAAAGATCAATTGTGATAGAGTCATGATCATGATCAAATATGGAAGTGAATGGATCACGATACGATGATGAGAAAAATAAATGATTTCATTGGCATCGTCATGATCAGATGAATCAAACAACGAGGTAGATGAAAAGTAAACAAATTCATCCTCTGTATTTCTAGAAAAGGCAGATGAAAGATTAAGTGGATTTTAAATGAATAACTTATCCTCTCCATTGTCGAATGATGGACCAACATCTGGTGTGTCTTGCTAGTGATCAACAATGGGTGCATCCATGGATGGAGATACACATTCGAAATAATGGATGGCATGTTCACCAAAGATGGCAGGAAGGAACGCAAGAGGCTCAGACGGAAGGGAGTCATCCTTCGCCAAGTGTTGATTCTCAAGCTCCCACTCATACTCTTCATGAATGACAGCGCATGTTGGTTGTGCAATACGAACTCCATTAGTGGCTTGTTCCTCATTCACAACAAGTGTAGAGTTCGGAATGGAAGAACACAAGACAATATCATTTGGAGGAACAACTGAGTGCGAAGATGGAGGTTGTGGAGAAAAATGCATATGACAACTCGATGAACTCACAACCAAATCTATGCAAAAATTAAGCGGAGTGATGTTGGGAGGATGTGAAATATGAACAGGTGTGTGAGCATGATCCTCAACATCACTCAGTATTGGTGGAGCTATTTGATGAAGGTATGGCAAATAGTCACTCGTGACAGTGACCGCATTCACAAGAGATTATGCAGCTCCATCACTGAATAATGTTGAGCGAGGCTTGATTTCAAATTTCTTCTTGGGACAAGTAGATTTCTTGATGCACTACTGGAATTAGTCCCAAAGATAGATGAATTTCATCTGGCTCCTTGGAGCTTGAAACTGCAAGTCACGGAAGCACTGCTAAAAATCCATAATCAATTCATGCAGAGCCTTCCGTTGTTGTAACAGTTTTTGGTCAAGATGGTCTGGATCAAAATGGTAGAAATTGTCTTCAATAAGGTCACATAAGTTCTCAAGTGAGTGCATACTTTTAGTTGGTAGGTTGCACAACCATCAAAGTGGAGATTCACGAAGTCTATAAGCAAGAAGCGAGCTATCTTGTTCATCAGAACACCCATCTTCCTCATGACGCATGGAAAGAAAGTCATGTAAGTACTCTGGCCAGGCCACTTCGCCTTCACCATCATATGTGTAAGTGGACAAGTGACCAAAAAACTCCCTCTTGATGGTGACACCTTCATGATTCGAAAAACATTGTAGTGTCTGCTAACAACATAACTTCATCTATAACTCCTATAATGCGTAAATATAGAAAAAGGACCATGGATTAAGGGTTGGTTTCTCATTGTTAATCTCATTAAACAATAAAAAAATTCCTTCCATTTCATAGCATATAGATATAGATATATATATATATATATATATATATATATATATATATATATATATATATTGTTAAATTTGAAACCAAATGAATGTTAAATGTGAAACCAATTGAAGTCGACGCAGTTGTCCTCAGTTGTCCTCTCACTGCTGCCCACACCGAAAGATACCACTAATGCCAACCTACTACACCATCCATTAACTTCACTGTGCATTCATGTATTCCACATGAGAGAATTGGAGAGTTCTAGAACTTCCCTCATCTATAAATTTGTAATCTCTCATCTGCCTAAGCAAGCCAAGACAAGGCCTTCCATGAATAATAGTTTTTTTTTTCTTTTTGTTCTCCAATTTGTTGTTGTTTTATCTATGTTATGTTGTCCTTGTCTATAATCAATCCTGTTCTCTGAACCTATCGACTCATATCAGAGGAAGTAAGAAGAAAAGTCTTTGGTTATTCTTTGTGCTTAATCATGCCCCAGATTCTACTTCTTCGTTGCCACTTGAAGAAATTCACAGTCCTGTAAACCAATAGATATAGTTTGATTGTCAAGCAAATGTCAAATTATTCTTGTGTAGCTAGTGGAGAATAAGATTCATAAGCTTGATTACTGACAAAATGGCAATCTTCTTGTGCGGTTAGCAGAGAATAAGATTCGTGAAGGAGTTCAAAGAAGAATATGGAACTTTCACATGCCTACACTGAAAAATTGTAGGTATGCTTCTTAAATTCCCGTGGGATCGCGACAGGAAGGGTGCATTGAAAGGAAACCAAATAGCGATGGTCTTGGCAGACTTGCTAGTGCCATACAACTTTGAAAGATTGGTGGTTTGTCATTTTTTTTGGGTTTGAATATGTAATTTGTGTACATAAGTGTTGAGTGAATTTCAAAACGGCCAAGCAGTAGACCCTCTTTATTTTTTTTATTATGGTGAAACATATATATATGTTTATATATGTTATAATTATATTAATTTTGGTCCTTTTTCATTAATTAAAAAGAAAAAGAAAAAGAGGGAAAGTGTTATATGTGAAATGTTATTATTACTTAGATAATTTTTTAAAGAAGATAATTTTTTTGCTTTTCAACTTAAAATTTGGCAAAGTTGTAATATTTAAAGTTTTACTTTGAAAGTGGCACCTTGATTTTTGTGGACATGAATTTTATTGAGAATGGAGACAACGGTTACTGATATGGAGAAGTTGACCATGGCTAATTTTTCCCTATGGAAATCACAGATGGAGGATATACCGATTTTGAAGGATCAATATTTGTTGATTGAGGTTGTAGTAAATAAATTCTGATCAATGACAAATGATGAATGGAATAATCTAGATAGAAAGGCGATTGTGAGAATCCATAAATATCTAGCAAATAATGTGTATTTTAATGTGTCTGGAGAAAAGACATTAAAAGGATTATGAAATAAGATCCATGATCTATATGAGAAGGACATGCCATCAAACAAAGTGTTCTTGAGAAGAAGCTTTACAATCTCAAGATGAAGGAGGGTTCTTCAATTGTTGAGAACTTGAATGAATTCAATATTATTACTAGTTAGCTTGCCTACATTAAAATAATACTAGATGATGAAATTAGAACCATTTTGTTAATATTTTCTATGTTAGACAGTTAGGAAAATTTAATTGTAGCTATGAGTACTTCAACACTTGCAGGGACCCTAAATTTTGATGATGTCAGCAACAATTTAATGAATGAGAAGTTGCAACACAAGTCAATTGTGGAATACCAGGGAGGAGAAGCTCTAGCTCTAACTGATTGTGGTAGGAGAATTGATAGAGGCCAAAAAGGGCAATCATGAATGAGAGGCTGATCAAAATCAAGGAGCGACAAGCTCTTGTTCTTTCATTGTGGCAAACCTAGACACGTGAAGAAAGAATACCGAGTCTAGAAGAAAGGACAAAAGGATAATATATCGGCCAGTACAAATCACACGTCATCCAACACAATGAAGGTGAGACTACTGTTGTAGTCACAGATGGTGATGTATTATTTACGGCTTCAGTAGAAGATGCATGTTTATATACATCTAGTAGTAGCTCTGATTGGATCCTTGACTTTGGGGCATCTCATCATGTAACCCCATGCAAAGATAGTTTTGTTGTATATAATCCTGGTGATTATGGTAGAGTGCATTTAGGGGTAATCATTTTTGTAGTATTGTTGGATTAGGAGATGTCTAGATCAAGATGAATGATGACCAAGATATATTGTTGAAATAGGTTAGATATGTACCAGAAATTTGCATGAGTTTGTTCTCTATGGGATGATTGGATGATGAATGCTATTCCATAAGATTTGGAAAATGAGGTTTGAAATTTAGCAAATGATCATTGGTCGTGTCCAAAGGACCTAAGAAAAGAACATTATACACATTGAAGGTAATCATAAGAAAATTAGATCTGGTTGATGTCACAGAAGAAGGAAATTTGGCAGATCTATGGCATAAGCTCTTGGGTCACATGAGCGAGAAGGGCTTAAAAATCGTTGTTGGTAAAAATTTATTGCCATGTTTGAAATCCTACAATCTTTATCTTTCTGAGAATTGTTTATATGGTAGACAAAGAATGGTTTCATTCCTTAGAGGTGGTCATGACAGAAAGAAAAAATTGTTAGAATTGATACACTAAAATGTGTTTGGGATTATTAACATCAAGTCATTAGAAGTACCATCATATTTTGTAACATTTATAGATGATGAATCTAGGAAGGTTTGGGCCTAAGATAGAAAAAGTAAAAAATAAGTATTTGAAATATTTCAAAAATTCCATTTTATTGTTGAAAGAGAAACTAACAAGTTGCTGAAGTGCTTGAGAACAGATAATGATGGAGAATATTGCTCAAAAGAATTCAAGGAATATTGTAATAGGTTTGGCATACAGCATGAGAAGACTATGCATGGTACTACTCAAAAAAATGGTGTTGTAGAAAGGATGAATCACACCATTATGGAAAAAGTGTGGAGTATGTTGGCTAATTTTGGTTTGGAGAAGCATTTTTGGGCAGAAGTTGTAAGGAAATATTGCTATATTATAAATCGATCTCCAACTACAAACTTGGATGGCGACATCCATGAAGAAGTTTAGATTGGTAAGAAGTTGAATTATTCTCATTTGAAAATATTTGGATGTGAAGCATTTGTACATATTCCCAAAGAAAATATAACTAAGCTAGATGATCAATCTATGAAAGGCATTTTTCAGGGATATGCAGATGAAGAATTTGGTTATCGTCTATGGGATCCAGTCAAACATAAAATTATTAGAAGCATGGATGTTATATTTAATTACTCTAAAATGTTTAAGAATAATGTACCTGAGGTTGAGGTCAAGAAATTTATTGACAGGTTTGAAGAGCAGTAGGAAAACATCCCACCAATGCAAGAAAATGGACAACAAATTCAAGTGCAGGAAGGATAAGAAGTGGAAAATGATGAACATCAAGAAGAAGGAATCTTGCAAGAACCTTTACATGAGATACAACCTGATAATACAGCACCACAGTTGGTTCCCAGATCATTGAGGCCTCATAAGCCTTCACAAATTTATCCTCTTTCAAACTATATATTATTAACTCATGAAGGTGAGTCTAACCGTTTTCAAGAATATTGTAAAATTTAGCACAATAAAGAATGGAAGAAACAAATGAAAGAAGAAATTAACTCTTTGCTGGAAAATAAAAATTGGGAGTTGGTAAATCTCCCAAAAGGTAGAAAGGCTCTTCAAAACAAATGGGTTTATAGGATTAAGCATGAAGGTGATGAAAATAAGATGAGGTATAAAGAAAGGCTAGTAGTGAAGGGATTTACCCAAAAAGAAGGTGTTTACTTCACTGATATTTTCTCACCTATTGTTAAAATGTCATCCATTAGAGTCATTATTGGTCTCGTTGTTGCTTTAGCCTTAAAATGTGAACAGTTACATGTAAAAATTGCTTTCCTCATGGTGAATTGGAGGAAGAAATTTGTATGAAGCAGCCATAAGGCTTCATAGAAAAAAGAAAAAAAGACCTAGTTTGTAGGTTTAAGAATAGCCTCTATGGGCTAAAACAAGCACCTCGACAATTGTATAAGAAATTTAATTCATTCATGTAGGAACATGGTTTTCACAGCTTGGAAGCTGACCATTGTGTCTATGTCAAGAGGTATGATCAAGGAAATTATATCATATTGTTGTTATATGTGGATGAAATTTTGATTGTTTGGCATGATAAAAATATGATCAATAGGCTGAAGAAAGATTTGGGAAGAAAATTTGCAATGAAAGATTTGGGTCTAGCAAAATAGATATTGGGCATGAGGATCATGCATGATAGGAAAAAGAAAAGGTTTTAGTTGTCAAAAGAAAAATATATCAAAAAAGTGCTTAACAAGTTTAATATGAAGGATTCCAAGCCAATTGGTACACCCTTTGCAGCGCACTTCAAGTTGAGTATTGAGTTATGTCCTAGTGATGACAAGGAGAAGAAAAAAATGTGCAAGAATACTTATGCTTCAATAGTTTGTAGCTTGATGTATGCCATGGTATGTACATGACCAGACATTGCATATTATGTGGGAGTAGTAAGCAAGTTCCTTGCCAATCTAAAAAGACAACATTGGCAAGTAGTAAAATGAATTTTGAGGTATCTAAAGGGTACTAGTCATTATTGTTTATGTTTTGGTCACAATGAGATTGTGCTTGAAGGATTTACAGATGTAGATATGGTTGGAGATATGGACACCAGAAAGTCCACTACATGTTATTTGTATACATTTGTAGGTGCAATAGTATATTGGGTATCAAAGCTACAAAGAATAGTATCTCTCTCTACAACAGAGGCATAGTACATAACTCTAATGGAATCTCGTAAATAGATGTTATAGATGTAACGATTCTTAGGATATATAGTAATAAAGTAGGACAAGTATGTGCTATATTGTGATAATCAGAGTGCCATTCACTTGGCGAAAAGCCCGGTATTTCACTCAAAAACTATGAATATTGAGTTAAGGTACCATTGGATCTGCCATGTGTTAGAGAAAAGAAAATTATCCTTGGAAAATATCCATATAGATAGGAACCTTGTTGATATGCTCACTAAGATTCTATTAAGAAATAAACATGAGTTATGTAGTGATCCAGGAGGATCTTGTTAGTCTAGTATGAGCGGAGTCTTCAGTGGTTCAACATCAAAGTGATTGTCAAATGATCATTGGTCGATGAGGTCTTGAACTTAATCAGCCTCGCCAGTATTCATCATCAGCATTCACTATTTGGTATCTTCATCTTCGACAGTGATGTTTATGGTTCAGGTTGTCAAGTGATGTCAATGGTTTTCATGGTGTTCGAAGGTTTTGTAGTTGGTTGTCAACAAGATATTGTCGTAAGTTTTGCGAGGGTTTGGTTTTCGACGTCTTCATTGTCAGTTCCACCAAGGTTGGTTATCAAAAAGGATTCAGGTATTGCCATGTGGTTTTATGTCACATTGTGGCAAATGTGTTGTAAAAGGTTTTTTAGAACAAAAGGTGTAAAAGTATAAAAGACTAAACACTTAACCTAAGTCTAAAAACCTAAAACCTAAATTCATGTATTAAAATACATTAAAAACCTAACCTAAACCCTCTTGGACCATGTTAAAACAATTGAAAACCATATAATAAACATTTAGAAACATTACAATACACATAACCTTACCCCTAACCGTTGGCCTCAACCGCGTTGGGAGAAGACCGCTGCGGAGTAAAGCATCAACGTGTTCACATGAGCTGATACGAGTGTTAAACCATTAAGGTAACTGCAACAAGAACCGCGAGGGGAAGCCATTGTCATGCGAGTAGTGGTCATAGCCGCCATAGTGTCAGAGGTTGAAATAACCACAGTGGGAGAAACCACAGAGTAAACCTCGGCATGTGAACACAGTGGTAAACCGTCAATCGTCAGAAGGTCAGTAAATAGAACCACCAGAGCCCTAATCGCTGTGGTGATACACCTATCCACATGCGCTGTCAGCACCCTCCACTTGGCTAGCTGAATAAATCAGACACAGAATCATCCAAGACCTTACCCATTAGGATTGCTAAATAAATCAGCTCAGATAAAAGTCACAAAACATTGTCGATTAAAATTTTCCATTACAGCTAATTACGTTGATGAAGTGGAATTAGATGTGGTTCCAGTAGACATATGTGGAGTTGTCTTAGGAAGTCCTTATCTTTATGATAGTGATGTAGTGTTTTATAGGAAAGAGCATAAATATCACCTTAAGAAAGATGGGGCTGAATTTATTGTCAGGGCACATCAAAGTAAAAATCACTTGAATTTAGTTGTTCCTAATCAGATGAAGTGATTAATAATTTCAAATCATAGATTTGTACTCATGTGTGTAAAGGAATAGCATAAGAGTTGACATGATGTTTTTTCACGTTATGAGTCTCATCTTAAAGATAGTTTGGTCAAAGAGGTAGAAACTTTTTCAATTCTATTTAAGGAAACCAAACATCTGACTCATAACCAGGGAATACAACATGAGTGACAGTTGATGTCCAAACCTCCTCTTCCTATTGTCAGAATGAATCAATTCAGTCCAAGTTTGGAAGTTATCAATTACAGGGATGCAGGTCAGTATTGGGGAAATTCAATGTTAAATTTCTCTTATATTGTGTCACCATTTCATGTTTCAAACAGTTTGGAAGCCTCTTTTCAAGTGGAGAGGAAGCCCATTTGTTTTCATATCAAATCCTTTTCTAAATCAGTGTCAAAGTATCCAATATATCTAAGTGAAACTTATGCATCAGGCGAAAGAGCTAATCAATGGAAACATCATTTAATGAATGAAGAAATAGTGAATCAAATAAATCATCTGACATTTCAATACTTTCAAAATCAAACTAAGTTGCAATAGTTTTCACCTTATAGTTTGATGAGTTTATTGCAGCAATTTCACTTAGTACTCTGGAACCAAAAATGTATATCAATTTAAGTAGTTGTTTTGATGTCAAAAATGTCTTTGCTTGTCTCTGTCATTCTCCAATATAGATTGTTAATACATGTCAATAGTATTGAACAATATCTTATAGAGACTATTTTCAAAGATGTGTATGAATCACTAATACATGGTACTTCGTGGAAAGAAGTCATTTATCATGTTCATAACAGGTTGTTTGAACATCTTCGCAAGTTGTACATACTGCAGATGGATGGAACAGGTCACATATTCAAAATGTGTCATGATCAATATCATCAGGGTCATCACTTTCAGGTGGTTGATCGAATGTACTGGTACACCATCAGGGCAAGGTGGAGAGTGAGGGAGCTCTACCCTCTCCTACTATCTGTCTAGTCAAACTTTTGTGGTCCAAAAGCTTTCAAGTGGAGAGGATTGATCTAGGAGGATCTTGTCAGTCTAGCATGAGCAGAGCTTTTAGTGGTTCAACATCGAAGTGATCGTCAAATGATCATTGGTCGATGAGGTCTTGAACTTAATCAGCTTCCCCAGTATTTGTCGTCAACATTCAGTGTTCGGTATCTTCAGCTTTGATAGTGATGTTTATGGTTCAGGTTAGCGGGTGATGTCAATGGTTTTCACGGTGTTTGAAGGTTTTGTACCTGGTTGTCGATATGAAATTGTTGTAAGTTCCGTCGGGGTTTGGTTGTCGACGTCTTCACTGTTAGTTCTGCCACGATTGGTTATCGAAAAAGATTCAGGTATCACCATGTCATTTTATGTCACATTGTGACAAATGTGTTGTAAAAGGGTTTTTAGAACAAACAATGTAAAAGTCTAAAAGACTAAACACTTAACCTAAGTCTAAAAACCTAAAACCTAAATTCATGCATTAAAAACCTAACCTAAACCCTCTCGGACCATGTTAAAACAATTGCAAAGCATATAATAAACATTTAGAAACACTACAATACACATAACCTTACCCCTAACCGCTGGCCTAAGCCGCGCGGGGAGAAGGCTGCAGTAGAGTAAAGCATCAACGTGTTCACATGAGCGGATACGAGTGTTAAACCATTAAGCTAATCGAGTGGGAACCGTGAGGGGAAACCATTGTCATGTGAGCGGTGGTAATAGCTGCCACAGTGTCGGAGGTTGCAATAACCACAGTGGCAGAAACCGTGGAGTAAACCTTGGCATGTGAACACTGCAACAAACCATCAACTGCCAGCAGATCAGTGAGTGGAATCGCCGGAACCCTAACCGCTCGGGTGATCCGCCTGTACACATGCGCTGTCAGCGCCCTCTGCTCAGTTAGCTAACCGCTAACGGTTTTTGGGTTATTATAAGGTTGAAAGTGGGTTTTTGATTTGAATGTTGTTATTTGATTACACCTAAGACCTAATAACATTAACTCATTAACCAAAAACCCTAAAATAACCCTAGAAGTTAGCACATGCATTCTAAAGTTGGGCAGTAGATGTTAGAGTGTATTTCCAGGGTTATAAAGCTAGAGTTTGGTTGATTAAAGAGAGGGAGAGTGGTTTTGAGTTTTGGATGCAGATTTTGAAGGATATAAGCTGTTTTGTTTTCAGTGTAAGAGGAGCATCCAGAGTCAGAATTGGGAACCGTGACAGGCATTGGAAAGATAATTTAGAGAGATTTCTTGTGACAGTGACCAGAAGTGCCTTCATGCACATTTAGTTTCGTTAATTTTCTATGTAATCGACCTCCTCGGATTCAATCCTAATAAAGTGGTTGGCCATCTTGAAAGCAAACCTAGAGAAGTAGTCCATCAAGGAAAAACTCTGTAATCAATCTTGGTGTCTGGTAGCACTGTGTTTTTGTTTCTTTTCACTTATGTTTGCATCTTGCTTATGTTGCAATTCTGTCGTAAAGTCATTCCTTTGCAATTAGTTCTCAGAGTTAAAGCACTTTAAGTTAACATTTGATTCAATGATGGCATTAATCAATTCTACTTTAGTTTAACATATGATCATTTCAGATCATGTAGGGGCTTGGTAGGACTCTGTGCGACTTGATTCATGATTCTTCATTTGGCTTTGAGTGGGAGAATGTTAAATGTGAAACCAATTGAAACCTATGAAACCATCCTCATCGTCCTCTCTCCACCTCCCACGCCGAAAGATACCATCGACGCCAACCTACTACACCGACCATTGGCTTCAATGTGCAATCATGTATTCCACATGAGAGAATTGGAGAGTTCTATAGCTTCCCTCATCTATAAATTTGTAATCTAATCTCCTCTGCCTAAAAAAGCCAAGAAAAGGCCTTCCATGAATAATAGAAGTCTGTGTTTTTTTCTATTTTCCAATTATTCCTTGTTGTTTTATCTCTGTTATGTTGTCTTTGTCTGTAATCGATCATATTCTCTGAACCTATCATTCATATATAGGCACACTTACCCTCGCCACATATATATATATATATATATATATATATATATAACCTCACCATTTTGGATGAATTATATATGCATTTGGAAGCACATATGTTGTAAAGATTCACATTTCCCATTGCATCATACACTTGATTTTCCAAATCATTACACACCACTGCATCGAATTTTGAACAGCTCCATTCTTTAATTACTTGCTCATAGAGTTGATTTCATATCAATGAATGTCTCCATGCGTACTGAAATGTTCCAATAAAATCTGTTTCACTATTAATTATGCCACTTCCCATCCGCATAAATTGAATGTGTGTGCTTCAGATTGGTTGTGTACCGAAGTTTCCAAATTTGAGAATTTGGGAAGATGGCTTTTTGTAGAGTTTGCAGTTTTAATATCTGAAAAATTCGCATGGGCGTTGATAAAAAAGATTTTTTGTTTTAGATTCTCTTTGTATGTATTTTGATCTGAGACGGATGAAATTTTCTGAATGTCACACGTGTGAGCTGAACTCACCATTATTCCTCTGAAATTGATAAACGATGACTGCGACAATTTTTTGTGCTGTAACATTTTTGAAGCCAGCTCTGGAATGTAATATCCTACATCCAATCATTATCGTTAATACCTTCAACGAAAAATAAATGTTTCCACAGAAATCAAGGGATCAACTTTAGAAATCTTTCATACAACGATGACATAGTTTGTCTTACAATCGCCCAGAGTATCATAGTTGTTAACAAATTTCAGGAAAATATATGTTCAAACTATCGTGCCATTAAAAGATACGAGTCGTGCATTATTTTTAGTGCAGCACCTTGCAATTACTCTCATCGAAGTTTTAATCATATCTAATCTGAAACTAACAAAACAGTCCAGCCATCATAAGTACAGGAAATGATATACCTACATAGATTTCGCCTACAGTGTAAAAATTTCTAAATTTATATTGAGGAAATTCGTTGAATCAGTTTACCAGGAATGCATATGATTCTTCGGTTGGAATAAAACTCAAACGGTGTTTAAAAATTTGGATTTCCCATCATCACTTAAACGTCGTTTTGTAAAGAGAACCGAACAAATCCACAAGTTACTGGTAAGTTTATCACCAGTTTGAGTATAATCAAAACGTAAGTTCGTTTGTGTAGGAGAATCTAACACCTTCTGGAGACTCCAAAGTCTCTAAAAATAGTACGTTCGTCATTGTTGGAAGCATGGACATTTAGCAATTTAGCCTTAACATCATTATCTTGAAAGAGAATATGTGCATCAACTCTCTAAATGTACATTGATTTTTGTTTTACATATAACTTAATATCTAACTCATCCTATTTCTAAAAGTAAATTATAAATTAAATTAATATTATTATTAATTTCATATATAATAGAAATAATTTAATCTAAAGATTGATTTGTTTATTACTCTAAATTAAATTAAATATAATATATATATATATATATATATATATTTTTGTTTGTATAAGACATCAATCTATTTTAAATTACTCATAATAAAATTTAAAAACTAAATATAAATAAAATACATTTTTGTCTAGCATTTTTTTCCCAAAGCAGAAACAACCATTTTTCGTTAATGCATATACACATATCATCAACGAATAACTAAATGATATTATTTTCATCGATTTGGTACATTTTAATGTATTTTATAAATATTTTGTTAAACTGAAATCTAAAATATAGACTTTCTAACAAATTTAGACGAATGCCATCTTAATTCATAATGATTACCATTTTCAGCCGTGTTGGCCTTAAAACTTCGGGAATCCGTTGGTTCGGTTCGGTTCGGTCGATAATTCAGCGAATTCGAATTTGGTACGTAACACCAGGCCTGAATAATCACCTCATTATTATGAATTTAGGGAATAGATGTTCAACGTGAATTTGATCTTCTTGGAATGACTTATGGCTAGTGATTAAGGTATTTTTGATATTAAGTATCTTTTTATATTAAGACATTGCGAGAGTTGTTAGCCATAACGCATTTCGCTGTAGGAATTTTCTTCAGTAGTTTTGAAGTGTGGTTTTCTGGAAAGTTTTTTAGTTTATTTTTCATTTAATTGGTAGGATTAATTGAATTTTTTTAGTGGTTTTTAATTGTGAATTTTTTTTTTTAAATTTTTTTGGTTTAATTTTTCTATTTGGTAAAGATTAATTGAAATCACAAGTTTGACACATGAACTTTTCACAATTTAGGTGCTCGAAGGATTTTCAAAAATGTTAAATCTGTATATACAGTAGAAAAAATAATTTAAACAACAAAAATCAATATCTAACCATCAAATTTTTACCAAATTCCAATCAAGAATTCAAAAAATCTAACATAAAGACTACTCCATTTTATTTCCCTCTTGCACACTAAATAAGTGAATAATACATGTACTTTTCAGAATGTCTTAAAAAACAAAAAACAAAATTCATATTGAAAAAAATTATAAAACGAAAAAAAAACTTAAAAGAAGCAAAGCGTAAAATAGAATAGCATGAAAAACAGTAAAGTTGTAAAATAGTATTAAAACAATAACTTTTATATTGATTTTTGTCTTTATAAAATGACACAGTGCAGTTGCAAACAGTAAAAGTTATAAAATTACTTCTTATTAATGGCATGCCAGATATTCATGATAGAAATAAGTAGAAAAAAATATATTTAATGAACTTTCTTTAAAGTTTCGAACATTTAAATTTTTTTAAGTTTTCAAAAATATTTTGCTGAATGATTTGTAAGATTTATATTTTCTGACTTTTTCATATTGTTATTTTGTAACTGTGATTCCTACCATTAAATGTTAAAGCTAGACCACATCTGAAATGTGATTCTTACTCTGAAATGTTAAAGCTATACCAGACCTGAATTATTAGATCTATCCAGATGGAAGTACGTTGCTTTTATCTTAATTTATATTTCACAAATGTTAATTTTTAAAAGAACCAATCTAGATATCTTAATGAATAAATATTTGTACAATGTCATGGTATAAACAATTTCATGGTATAAATGAGGGAAATACGAGCCTTGTTTCCATGTTTAAGGATTGTTTCTAAGAGTTCTTCCTTCTGGGTTAATAAGGAAAGGAAAGGAGGTAAAACACAAATTAACATACAAAAGACATGAGTTGTGGTTCTTTTTTTGATCACACAAAAAATTGATTAATTACAATGAACATAATGAAAGGTCTTTAGACCTTTTCGACTAGTGACTGGCCTAAAATAAATTGACATGTAACCACACACTAAATTTGACTCTGACTTAACCCGACTTGACTTGACTCTCTAAATTTAGCCAACTCTTCATGCGTGAGCAATTATCTTATTTTAACACTCCCCCTTAATCACATCCGCTAAACTAAAACATGAATCATAAAAAATCAAGCATGCCTGGTGGTTTATGTCTCATCTAGGCTTACAGCACCCAAGTTTCTTTTATGAAACTCAAACACGCCTTTTACTAATGACTTAGTAAATATATCAGCCAATTGATCACTATATTTACAAGGCTTCAAGTGAACTTCTCCATTTCTCACAATTTCTCTAATAAAATGACATCTAGTGTCAATATGCTTGCTATTTTGATGAAACACACTATTCTTGGACAGTGCAACCGCTGAAGTGTTGTCACAATATATATTTGTTGATCCTTGTTTTTTCTGCTTGAGTCCATCAAATTCTCTTCTTAACCATACTACTTGACATGTTGTTGATGTTTCTTCTACATATTATACTTCTTTTAATGATATTGTTACAATAGGCTGCTTCTTAGATGCCCATTAAATAACACCTAAACCAAGATGGAACAAATAACCGTAAGTTCTATTCTATCATCAAATCTGCTTGCAAAATCACTCTCTCTATACCCAATCAAATCCTTCTTCTCTTTGCTTGCATACATTATGCCACAATCTCTAATTCTTGCTATGTATCTCAAAATTATTTTTCCATGCTCCAATGTGTGTCTTTTGGAGTCTCCATAAATCTAGAAATCAAACTCACTCCTTGCATAATATCTAGTCTTTTAGATCTAAGATACATGAGGCTATCAACCAATCTTTTGAATAGAGTTGGATTGAAATTTGTTCCTTCATCATCCTTGCTTAACTTTGTACCTGTTGCAACTGGTGTAGGGACAAGTTTGCAATTCTCCATCTTGAATATTTTCAGCAAATCTCCAGCATATTTATTTTGGCAAATAAAAATTCATTTTCCATATTGCTCAACTTCTATGCCAAGAAAATAATTCATGAGACCAAGATCTATCATCTCAAATTATTTCATTAGGGCTACTTTAAGTTCATCCAATTCAAAATCACATGTATAAATCATGCCATCAACATATAATAAAACAATCAAAATATGTCCATGCCCATTTATCTTTGTGTACAAGGTAGGCTCAATCCATTCTTGATCATGTAGCTGTCGATTCTGCTATACCAATCTCTAGGTGCTTTCTTTAGTCCATAGATTGCTTTCTTAAACCTGCAAATTTTATCTTTTTTTACCTTCAACTTCATATCCTAGAGGGTGCTGCACTTTAAATATGTCAATTTAACCTTTCTCATTCAACTTTGTCTTATACACCCATTTCACACCAATGATATTTTTGTCCTTTGGCAAATCAACCAAATCCCATGTATCATTATTTTCAATAGCCTTAAATTCTTCATCCATGGCTTGCACCCAATTTTCATCTCTAGTAGCTTCTTCAAACGAAGAATGTTGGAATAACAACAATGCAAAATTTGAACTAACATCAAAATCATCATAAATATCTTTGAAAATTCTCATCTTTCTCTTACCATTGCTTGATTCATCACCTGGTTGATTGTTGGGAGAATCTTGATCTAGCTATCTGCTTGAAGATCCATGTTTCTCAAAAAATCTTGGATTCCTTGCTGGCGTGACTCTATTTGGTGTCCACTTTTTTGATCTCTGCTACTCATTTTATGCTACATCATCCTCTTCCATCAATGGTTCTTATGCATCAATTATTTTGTGTACAATACCATTCCATGACTCTTGTTCCTTGAAAAAAACATCTCTCCTAATTATGGTATTATTGGTGACAGGATTATAAAACTTATAAGCTTTTTATTGCTCATATAACTAGAAAATATGTGTTTTTCGCTTTTATCATCCAATTGTCCTTTTAGCTTTTTAGGCACATGTGTATAAGCTACATATCCAAATAATCGGAGATGAGATATGCTACAAGACATACCTGACCATGCCTCTTCTTGTACTTTGTTCACACTCTTTGTAGGGGATTTGTTTATCACATAAAGGGAACATTCAACTACTTCTACCCAATACTCATTAGACAAGTTTCTTCCTTTCAACATGCCCCTTTCCATGTTCATAACTTTCTTGTTCTTTCTCTCTGCTACACCATTCTATTACTTTGTATATCTAGTTGTAAATTGTCTCCCGATTCCATGTTGTTTGCAATCAGGATGAAATTCGTTTGAATCATATTCTCCACCATGATTTGACCTCAATACCTTGATCTGTTGATCACTTTGGTTCTCTGCTAAGGGTTTGAATTCCTTCAACTTTTCAAAAGTTTCAGAATTCTGCTTCAATAAGTAAACCTAAGCTTTCTGCTATAATCATCAATGAAAGTGAGGAAGTAAAAACCTCCACCAATCGACTGTGTCCTCATATGTTCACACAAGTCTATATGCACTAGCTCAAGTGGTTTCTTTGATATGTATGCACCTCCCTTTGGAAAACTTTCATGGTGTTGCTTTCCCAAGATGAAACACTCACAAGTACTAATAGGTTGTTTGATGGGAGGTAATCCTCTAACCATCTGTTTCTGCTGCAACAATCTTAAACTAGAAAAATGAAAGTATCCAAACCAAAAGTTCCATAACCAATAATCATTAGAGCATGAAACTATAAATGAACTGAACTGATCATTGTAATTCATGATTAGAGGAAAGAGTTTGTTCCTCATCATCTTCACCTTTGCTATCAGTTTCTTCCTTGGGGGCTTGTCATATATAACAAACTCTCATCCTTGAACGATAACTCTGTATCCTTTCTATCTCAATTGACCAACACTTATCAAATTATGTTTGAGACTAGCGACATAATATACCTCATAGATTGTCTTCAGCTCACCCTGCTTAGTCAAAGTGTTGACCACTCCTTTTCCATTTACATCCATAGTCTTGTTAGCCCCCAAATTTACCTTTGTTTTCACATATCGATCCAAATTTACATCCAAATTCTTGTTGCCTATCATGCGGTTATTACAACCACTGTCCAATAGCCACACATTATCAAAAATTTCATGCATGGTATGGAAAGCTAGGAACATGGAGTTAGTATTCTCTGTAATAACATAAGCTCTCTAGTATCCTTGACCAACTATCCTCTTCCTGTAATCACAGGAATAGTGACCAAATTTATTGTAATAATAACATTTCACATTTGATTTGTTAACTCTTTTATTATTGTTGAATCTTTTGCTATTCCTTCCACTTTCATGTTCATGCTCTTCTCGACCATCTCTCTAACCACCATGTCTTTTTCCTCATCTTTTGCCTCTTGATTTACCTCTTCCTCGACCTTTCTCTCTTGAAATAGAAACCTGAATTTTGAAAATGGTTTTTAAAGTGGAATCCTTATTTCTATCTATCCTTGCGTTAGGTAATAGAAGTGATCTCATCAACTCATCAACTGCCAATAATGTCAAATCTTTGGATTCTTCTATGGTTGCTACTGTTAAGGTCCTATAATAATAGGATTCATAATTTTGAATTGGCCATGGTTAGTCTTCTAATATTGTACATACTTTTTCTTTCTGCAAAACGTTTTCCATATAAAAAATTAAAAAATGTAAAGAAGGTATGTCCTAAAAGAATAATCAAAGGACAAAAACAAAGAAAAAATATCAGAAAGGTAAAAATATGAACCCCAAAAAGAAATAAAAATGGATCATGAAAGCGTGCAAATTCAAATGCCACTACCATTGATTTACTTTGTAAAATAAGATTGTATGCAGCTTGTTATAAATGCCACAATCCATGATAGCCAAATAGCTTAATATTGACCCATTCATGCTTTAAATTTCATGTTGATAGATAGAGAATAGAGATCTAGCCAAACTATTTAACCTTGGTAGATCAGTAGTTAGGTAGAGAATAAAAATGAGCTCATCAGTTTAATCTATCATTGGAAGTTATAAGGTTAGAATTATATATTTTTCTTATCAAAAGAAAAGGAAATAAAGGGTCAGTAAGCTCAAATGAACCCATTGAAATGAAGAAAAAATGTTAGGGTAGGTAGAAGAAGCTTTGCAAAGTACACAAGGTTGTTAAGTCAAAATCACATTTATCATGCTTAATCCTATGTTTCATGTGCAGGAGGAATTGCGAGAAAGAAAGGATATTCACCAATTTTTTTTACTAATTTCCGCTCATTTCACTACACCCCCACACACTTATTTGCTAATTTCCCCCATTATCCCTTCATTACTTATAAATATCCTCCCCCCTCATTTTGACCTCTTACCCCTTGGTTTCACACATTTCCCTAGAAATTACTCTTCAAATCCTTCCCAAAACTCCTTTCCCTAGTGTGAAACCCATTCCCCATTACAAATATCACTTTCCCCCTTGTTAATTTCTTTTTTTCCCCTTAAAAAGCCACAAACCCCCCTTATCTTAAGTTTTTATTTACTATGCCCCCGCATTATGTAATTAACGTCCCTACTTCATATTTCCTCGATACCCTTTTTTAACCCACGAACCCTTGGTGCAGTTAAAGAAAACCCGGCCATATAACCCATGGTCCCACTTTAATTAACAATTTGTTTATATTGAAAATCCTGACATTATTGGTTGAATAATTACAATTATTTGTAATTAAATCCCAGGCCCCACCAAATCACTTTCTCGATTCCATCTGTGCAACTGAACTGCGCAATAGCCCTCCGATCTCATTGTTACAGGGAAAAGTGTCTACTCAGAACTGCTTATCCCACTAAGGTGTGATAGCTACCTTAGAAACAAACAAAGTAAAGCTACTTTTGTTTTTCCTTTATGAAGTATAGATAGAGAAGAACAAAGCAGACCAACCTCTGTCTTGCGCTAATCTCCTGGTTTGATTCCTCTCCTTCTTGATAGTCTTTCGCTACTTGTTCCCTTGCACGCCCAGCTTCACAAAGTACTTGTAAGATCACAAAAGCGTAGCACTATACAAGAACATGGATCTATAATCATAAACAATCTAGGATCATATGTAAATTGACCATACAAATGCAGCAAATATAAATGACACAAGAGTATGGAGGAAAACTTGAATAGCCTTTATTGATAAACAAGAAAGAACCAAGGGGAGTTACAACCATTTGTTCTGACCCAGCATCATCCTCTCAGCAAGGAAGCCCCTCTTCACCTCATACAAAGCTTATATCACCCAACAATCTAATGTTTGTCTCAAGAAACCAACAACAATTCCTTACAATATGCAAAATTCCAGCCTCTGGATCTCTGGGATGAGGGATCCATATATAGATATCTGTAAGGGAGATGAGTCAGCTTGTGACTTGATTAGTGTCTTCCCTCTGATAGTTCTTGCTTCCACTTGGAGATTGATGATCTCTTACTCATCCTTGGTCGAATTCAGAGAGGCAAGTGTCACAAGAGAAGTTTCTGGAAGCTTCCATTGCCTCTCCACCTCACGGAATGACACTGCCATTTGTCATTTCTCACCCATCGCACCCCATAGAAGGTATTTTTGAAATGCAACACACCCACACAGTGTGTTTAGGTGAGATGCAATGCACTTTGCCTATGGAGCAGCTGAAATGATCATGTTTTGACTAATTCTGAGCAGTTTTTCATGGAGAACTTCTGGGAGAAGCTGTAATCAGTTGACCTTGTTCCTTTAGGGGTTAGAAAAACACTTTTAGGGACTTAGGAGCCCTTGGTTTATGGAAATTTCATGCTTGGGGTTGTAGTTCCCAAAAATTTCTATAACAGTTTCCCCCTAAAGCATGAGGTCGTTAATATTTTGATGTCAGGTGAAATGCTTTATGATGAGGATCGAAAGTTCTTTCAAGCTGAGAGGAGACCTGTAATAAGATACAATACAATACATTATCTTCATAATATTTTCATGATCTAGCTGAGGCGGGAATTCCCATGCTCAGCTTTATAAATTCATTTTCATGTACATAGGACAGACAATCGTCTGAGTGTAGACTGATGATTCTGGTAGAGCCATCATCCCTTTGATTGGATGATTATCTGTGCAGCAATGATGTACATTTAATGTCTTTATTTCCCTGAATATATATTGCAGCCCAGATGGATGAAACTAGATCCGGGGTCTTCAATCTCGTTCGATCTTCACTCGAAGTACAAGTCTATCCATGTGAGAGATGTTCTGGAGTCGAACATGGAAAGACATCACCTGATTACTAGCCAATGATGTAAGCTGTTAACAAGTGCGAGAGGAATCACCGATAATGATAATGACCCTCAAGGTACTGCAGTACAATTCACATGGTGTGAATAAAGGACTTGGCGTCGAACACCACGCAAAAGCTTTTGATCGAAGGCCATTGATGTAAACCTGTCGCTGGAAGTGAGAAACTTGCCATTGAGGCATGCAAGCTTCAAAGTACTGAACGAGGTGTTCCTAGATCGACTTCTTGGATAATGAGCTGATGTCAACAAGAAGTGATCCGTCACAGGAGGGCCTTAATGAATCCCACATCAATGACACAGAACAGAGAAAATGATTTTAATGGAGGTGAAAACGATCTGGTGTTATAAGGTTCAGGGTGGCGGTCATGAAAGAATGGAGTATAAATGTATTGTAGTGGGTGAGACACAGGTGAATTCTCTGAATGACTTCTCTTGAACATATCGGCGACACTGACTTGATGGATTGGTAGCATTAACCCCAAATGTGGATGGTGTGATGGGACCATGGTGATGTGACCGGTGAATGAAACAACCCAACCCGACTTGGATGCGGAGTGAAATTGTCATGTTCAAGAGCGACTTGCTACCAACAAAGTTTCTTCAAGTTTTCTTCCCAATTTTTCCCCAATCATTGTTGACCAATACCTCTTTATTTTTGTCAAGCTTGAGGAGGATAACATATTCTTGTTCTATAATTTTCCCTTTTGGAAAACCCATCGCTATGTTTTAACGAGCCTAGCGATTGTGAAACTCGTTCTCGTCTATAGACAAGTTTTTCGCTATTAAAATTTTAACGATTTTAACGACAAAGATAACTCGGTCCTTTTCAATTTTAGAGAGTCTGAAAAGGAACGTAAAGGAAACTCCAAAATTCCTTTTTCATCATCTAATCCTTTAAGTCCGAAAATGCATAAAACAATACAGAAGGGATGAATTTTCGATACTTTTAACGAGCCGAACAAAACAAGTGCTCGATCCTTTTGTGTAATAATCCCTCGGGTCCAAAAAGATTAAAATTTAGAGGAGGGATAGCACTTCCAGTCCCTTTAACGAGCTGGAGAGGCCAATGGCTCGGCAATATTTTCATATTTTACGAGTCAATTGAAAAGAGCTTAAAGGAGACTCGTCTTTTGAGGAACGAGTGATAAAATTGGGTAGCAACTGATTCCAGGTAAGGTTTGGAATTTTCCAATCACGGCAGTGTTACAAGGATGGCTAGTGAGATCACTCTTCACAGCTGTTCCTCAAAATGGGTAATCAATCAAATGGAGGTGAATGATCGGCCAATGTAAAAGTGGAGGTGACGGTGCAAACACAACCAAGGCTTTAAAGGCTGAAGTATTACATTCACGATGGTTATTTACTGGAAATTGGTTCATTTTTTAATGAGCTTAAACTCTGGAGGAACATGTGCCATTGCTTATGTTTATTTTTTAACGAGCATGAAGTCCGCGCTAAAACTGCTTGATGTAATGGTCATTTCTTGATTTTACCATAAATAACTTTGTTCTTTCAAAGATTGTAATGCATTTTCAATTGCTTCATCAAACTAGTTAGAAATGAACAATACATGTTTGAAAAATGAGTTAGAACACTAATACTTTACTCGAATTACATAAAGAGTAATGTAAAAGTGCTTTTACCTCTCATTTTACCATTTCATTTCAACTTTGGTTTGTTGGAGCTTTGGAGATGCTTTTCCCCCCTAATTTTCATCAGCTGATTTCGGGAGTTTCTGTGGATGATTCTCGGCATCATCTGGACTAGGTAGGAGCTAAACTTGAACTCTTTCATTTCATGCTTTCCATTTTGCATTCTGAGCTTGATTCCTGGTTTTTCTGAGCCTCTGGGGTTTGAAAAACTCGCTCTGCCTTCAGTGCACCCTCTGTGTATCGAAAGGTGCGTTGGATGTTGGCCTGTCTACTGGCCATCTGACATGCAACACACCCAGAGCACTACTGTAGGTGCGATGGGCGCAAAGAAGGAATTTTATGCACAGTTTTTGATGGAAATTTTGCCTGTTTCTTACCAAAATCAGGATCTAACTCTTCTCTTGTTTGTTTTCAGAGATCTTTGGAGCAAGATGACTATTACATGGCGAGAACGTGAGCATGAAGAAGAGGACATGCTTGCTTTACATGATCCGGTTACAGTAAATGCACTGCGGAACTGTGGCTTGCTGAAGTTTTTCCTCATTTCTAGCATGAGACAACAGATCAACTTACTGCAGTATTTGCTCGATGCTTGGGATCCTACCACCCAGGTGTTCTAGATTAGGGGAAAGTCCATCCCCTTGACTGTAGTTGACATCTATTTCTTGACTAGCTTGTCAAGGTGGGGTGCCCCCATCTCTTTATCAGGTTTGGCCCGAGGAGGTGAATCTGTGAGAGATTATGTTCGCCGGTATTGCAGAGAGGGATCTCAGCCGAGTAAAGATGGCAAGATCATCATCCTTGATGTCACTGACAGGTCCCTCAGGACTATTCTGTTTACTTTTGGTAGGATGGCTGGTGGAGCGGCTCTTCATGTAGCCAACCGATGTTATATGCAGTATGTTTTGGAATGTCTCCAACCGAAAGTGTTCAACTGGTGCGACGCAGTACTTTTTGTGATGAAAGAATAGTTGACCAAGGTAAAGAGTGGGAGGTTGAAGAACTTTGGGTATGGTTCTATTTTGACCGCCTTTGCCTTGGAAAAGATACCACTGATGCAGCCGCAGTATATTGCACTCGATTTACCTTCACCGACTGAACCACGTATGCAGAGATGGGTTGACCATATGTCTAGGGATGCTGGTCAGTCTCAGATTTCATTTTCTGATACCTTCTTCGGGTGGTTTGATCGTCAGGAGATGGTTTATTCCGAGTATCCATATGCTGGCATGGACTTCCGGGGTGATCTAGATTTAGTACTGTCGGCTAGCGAACAATGGGGTGCCATTCGTAAATTCTTTGACCATATCCCTGTTTATCGTTTTTCTCTTATAATGTCCTTGTGCTTTATTCTATCAAGACTTAATCAAACTCATGTGTTCATGCAAATGTTGGTCCCGTTCGGCCAGTAGTACGCCTGAGAGTGCCAGCTGCCGCCCCAGCAGGAGAGGCTGTTGGAAGGGCTATCCTTCGCGACCTCGATGTGGTCGAGACTCTCACAGCATTACAGTAGTAGGTTGAGGGCCTCACTCCTTGTATTCCAGATGTGAGGACTGACGAGCTGCCCTTAAGGTTGCAGCGGCATACTACTGGTGTGCCAAGACGATGGGCTCGGTTCTTACGCATGATCGCACAAGCTGTGACTTGCTATCATGAGCATCATTAGACTAGGGTGCCCCCTAGTGTTTTGAGTTTTGGGTCATTTGACCAATTTTGTCTTGGTTACAGAACATTATGTGTAAACCATAAATAGTTATATATATATTTTTCATTTTCGAAGTTTTATTTCGGCTAAGTTACATGATCCAAATGCGATATTGATGGTATGCTTCTTTTTATAAATGTTGCAAATGTCTATCTAACACATAATTTGCCAATGAGTCAGTTAATGTGTTTAAGTTTCTGGAAATATGCTGATATTGAATAAAATCAAATTGTCTTTCCAAAATCTTAACCCTTAGGAACATGCGATAAATAGCTGGATTTTGGACAGAGTAGATACGAGTGAGTTGTAGTTTGATGAGTTGTGAGTATAGCTTGACAATCAGTCGGCGTATACCATGTGTGATGGCATCAGAGAGAAGTTCTATCAATGCGCTATATTCAGCGATGTTATTCGTTGATCGACCAATACATACCCCTCTGAAACTTACTAACTCGCCGCTTGGATCAAAAATGGCCCAGGCCGCGGAAGATAGGTTCCGCGAACTACGACTCGCTCCATCAGCATATCCAAGACATGAATCCAATAGGTTTGACATCTGCAATAAATGTAAAAAGTGGATTACTTGACCGAAATAAACACTTTAGCGAAAACAATAACATAACAAAAGCATACAGGTTACTATACTGAATTACGCATAGTAACGCTTGAGGTACAACCCGTTACGAGGTTGTGCCAGTGGAATTCCGTCATAATCCATTAACTCGTAGGCTCCTTTTGCTAACACTCGCTTAACAATATAGGGGCCCATCCATAAAGACTTAAATTTACCTGCTCCCAATTTATCGGATTCTTGTTCATAAAGCAAGACCAAGTCACCTTCTGAGAAGACACGAGGTTTGACATTTTTGTCGAACTGTTCTTTGACTCGTTTCTTATGGGCTTCGTTAGCCAAAGCAGCATCACAAAGGGTTTCATCCAATTGGATTAGTTCCAAGAAACGAGCTTCTTCTTCTGAAGTTCCGGGGAGGATGTCAATTGCGAGTTTGAGGGACGAGATTTCACACCGGATTGGTAAGACTGCTTCCAGGCCATATACCAGTTGGAAAGGTGTAAACCCGGTTGCATTCCTTACCGATGTTTGGTAAGCCCACAAGGCTGAGTACAGGATTAGGCGCCACCATCTTTTGTGAACTCCAATCATCCTTTGCAGCATGCGCTTTAGGACTTTGTTGATTGCTTCAACTTGTCCGTTGGCTTGCGGGTAATATGGAGTAGAGCTGTCGTGAGACAACCCTAGTTTGGCAGCTAATTCGACCATCATGTGATTGCGAAAATGCGATCCATTATCTGTGAATATAGCTTGTGGGATGCCGAATCTGGCGAATACATTATTGAAAAAGAAGAGGGCAGCTGTTTCACCAGTATTATCTAATGTAGGCATCGCCTCAGCCCATTTGGTAAAATAGTCAACTGCGACTATGATATACCCATGCCCCCGGTTGAGGTGGGGTTACATGTCATGAAATCGATGCCCCATTTGGCGAATGGCCTGACAGCAGCTATTGGCTACAGAGGTGCGGGTGGTTTTCTGGTTTTGCTATCGAAAATTTGACAAGCATGGCAACTTATGACTGCGGTTATGCAATCTTTGAACATTGTTGGTTAGAAGTATCTTGCTCGTAAGATTTTTTTCGTTGTAGCATAACTGGATTGATGCCCCCCACACGCGCCTGAATGGCAATCATTCAGGACTTTTTCGGCCTCCTCATGGGTGAGGCACCTTCTCAGAACAGTATCGATACCACGACGGTAAAGTGTATTACCGACGATCATGTAGTCTTTTGCTTGGTATCGAATATGTTTTTATTCGGAGCGAGAGGTATTTGGCCTATATTTTTGGGTTTGGAGATAAATTATTATATCCCGATACCACCGATTGCTTGAAGATATCAAAAACAAATTTTCGTCCACGATCGTTTCTTCGGATGTTTCATCGTTGGATGATGATGGGAGATCGCATAATAATTCTACGAAAACCAGAGCTTTCTTTGATTTGGATTTTACAAATTCCAGATCAAACTCTTGTAGAATTGCTATCCATTTTGAATATTTTCCCCCCAGCAACTGTCGCGACAATATATAAGTCATGGGGTTGCAATTTGACAGAATGGTAGTTTTTCGAAAGAGTACATAGTGTCGAAATCTCTGTATCGCTTGAATAGTTGCGAGCGCTAGCTTTTCAACATAAGAATATTTGCTTTCTGTATCATTTAAGTTCTTACTTAAATAATATATAGGATGTTCGATTCCATCGTCTTCTTGAACTAAAACCATTGTGATGGTCGTATCCGCTGCAGCTAGATATAGGTTAAAATCTTTTTGATAATCAGGAGTGTACATTAATGATGCTTTCATTAGGGATTCTTTTAAAGCATCAAAGGAAGCTTGCGCAACCTGATCCCAGACAAAGGGTACTTCCTTTTTCAAAAGACGCGTATAACCTTTAGCAAGTTCGGCGTAATTTGGAATGAACCTTCTTAGAAAGTTTGCTTTCCCTTGGAGTTTCTGAATCTGAAGCAAATTTGAAGGTGGAGGCAAATTTATGATTGCCTGAACCTTACATGGGTCGAGACAAATCCCGTCCTTTGAGACTACAAAGCGGAGTAAACGACCAAAACTGACGCAAAATACACATTTGTGTGGATTGAGTCGTATCTTGTAGTGTCGGCATCGTAGAAATATCGCTCTTAAATGCTGCGGATGATCAGTCCACTTTCGCGAATGAGCCGGAAGGTCGTCGAGTTATGGTTGAACGATGCTTTTGATGTCATGGAAGGCATAATTCATTGCCCTATGAAATGTTGCACCTTCGTTCTTTAAACCAAAGGGTAATTTTCGATATGCGAATGTGCCCCATGGACAAATAAATGCAGTCTTCGACTGGTCCTGTGGGCGGATAATTATTTGATTATACCCGGAGAATCCATCCATAAATGAAAAGATTTCACATCCAACGCATTCATCAATTATCTGGTCGATGAAGGGTGTAGGGTAGTTGTCTTTTGGACAAGCTTGATTTACATCCCTATAATCGACGCACACTCTAAATGTTCCTTGTTTTTTCATAATAGGGACAATATTCGATACCCAATCGGTTAGAGGAACCGTGTAAACGAAACTAGCATGGAGAAGTTTTTCAACTTCTACCTTAATGGCAGCGGCTTTCTTGGGGTGCACCTGTCGTAGCCATTGTCGTACTGGTTTGACATCTGGATACATCTTGATTTCGTGTTCAACGATACTCGAGTCAATGCCTGGCATTTCACTATATGACCAAGCAAAGAAATCTCTGAATTCGAGAAAAAGAGTGTTATATATTTCCAGTTCCGAAGAAGAACAACATTTTCCAACATAAATATTCTCTACAACATCTGTTTTGGTTGAGATATTTATGGCGATAGTCTCTTCAATGTTGGACAAGTTTCAATCGGAATCCACCATGTTTACAGTATTTGATAGAAAATCAAAAACTGAAGGATGATAAAGGTCATCAAGAGTATTTTCTTCACAATTCGGAAGAAGGGAACGATGGTGGTAATCATCCCATGGTGCCCCTTCAATTACCATTGATTGAACAATTCCTTCGTCGGTGTCATGCACTCTCGACCAAGGATCTGAAGGGGTGCCATATTCCTTAGACCTATCTATCCAAACGCTCGATGAGCGTTGATTTGGGTTTGCCTCCCAGGCTAGGAACATTGATTGCTACAATATTTCTGTTGGGCTTGGAGGCAAAACCATCGCATGATCCATGTCGATATTGTTTTCTGAGATCTTTTTAGAAGATATCATGTTGCAGGTTCCTACTGACGCTACTTTCGCCAAATTGATTGGAGGTGGAAGGGCAAAAGTTCCCATTAATACAGGGTCTTTTAGTAGGCCTACTCCGATATTTTGAAGCGAATGGGGGCTTCCATGGATCATAGGAATGCTTCCCGTAACTTGAGAACCATTGGGGAGGAAGTTTTGTTGATCGACGATTGTAATTCCTCCTTGAAAGGGAAATGCAATCTTCCTAAAATATGTCGACACAACAGCAACCATAGCATATATCCATGGTCTTCCTAGTAGGATGTTGTAATCGAGATTTCCGTCGATTACTTCAACATCTATTTCTATTGTTTTCCCTCCTAGTTCAACCTTCAAGTTACTTAGAATACCATATGGGGTATATGTTCGTCCATCAAATGCTTTTAATGTCGTCGAAGATCGCGACCAGGTTGGAGATCCTAAAGTTTTCCAGCAACTCATCGACATAATACATGTAGATGACCCCTCATCAATAATTGTTTGATGAACAGTTTTGTTGAGGGATTTCACTTGAACGAGGAAAGCTAGTTGAGCTGGTAATTGAGGATCGTATCCTTTGTGATCGAAGGATACAAGATTGGAATCCTTTGGGTCTATCCCACCAATGGCTGATAATAAAGCCTGCTTTTGGGATGGGCAATTTTGTAGTACTTCAAGAGTCGACATAGTGAATGGCGATTGGGCCAAATCTTCCACTATATTATAATGCTGTGGTGCTCTAGCACGAGGATTAAATGTCGATTTGTGTACTACTCCCTTTGGCAGTTTTATTGTCAGTTCAGGAACGATGGGCGGCGCAACTTCTGTCGAAGTTGTTGTCGAACTACTAGGTTGATCTTTATCCTTGTTGTTCGACAGCTGTGGATTCTCATAATCTTTGTTCCTTGTCGATATCAAAACGTCATTTTGCTGTTTTGAAACCGACAACATTAACACTTGAGACGGGGAAGCATTTCCAGTGTCAACCAGATTTGTTCCTGGATTTGGAAATGGATCAGTTAATACTGCTGAGGTTTTTGTATTCTTGAAGAATTTTTTAAGCTCAGCTCTATGTGGACAATCTGGTGTCCGATGATCCTCATCACATATCATGCATGGATATTTTAGTTTCCTATTTCCAGGAGGGTTTGCAGAAGATTTTTCAGGAGATGATTCCTCCTGTTTCTTCTTCTTCCCTTTGCCTTTCTTCTTTCCCCCTGGTTGCTTGGTTTCTTTGCCTTTATCTGTTGATACGACATTTACTTCCGAGGCAAGAAGTTCATCTTTTTCATTTTGACCTGAAATCTTACGGGCTTTTTTGGATGTAGCCTTTGTCGATTTCGTGTCCGTTGCGCCAATCACGCCATCGCCGGCATGAGAGTCATTGTTTGATTTAGGAGGAGGAGGAACTGAGAATTCCGGTCTAGGGGCGTCAGGTATTTTATCGTAGAGCGTGCCAGACTGAGTGTAAATCAAGTCCAAATATTGCGCACGAGCGATAACTTGCTCTTCTGTGACGACTCCCCCTTTTGCCACATCTTTCGTGATGGAAGGTAGTAATGACTTGATAAACCATTCAGCTAAGAGCTGATCGGGAACATACGTTTTCACCATTCTACGATGACATTGCCACTCATGTATATGATCAGATATGTGAGTGGCCGTCATTTGTTTGAAGTTGGTAAGAAGTTCCGTTCCCATTTCGTACCTTATCGGTAACTGAAAATGGGTTAAAAAGGTTGTGGCTAGGGTACTGAAGTTGTCGAATGAAGCTCTAGGCAATTTGATATACCATTTTGCTGCCAGACCAGTTAACGTCCTCTGAAAAAGGCGAAGCCTAATCGAATCATCGTTTAGGGTGTTTGATGAACACCACAAATGAAAGGTCATCACATGATTCGATGGATCTTCACCCGGATTTCCATTAAATTTAGGAATATCTGATGGAAGTTTATGTGGAATCGCTGGCCACCAAGGGGCATAAGCGATTCGATCCTTTGTTAACCGATTTAAATCAGGTAACTCTAAAGTTACCACGAAGGGTAACTGTTGATTAAGGTTAGGTGAAGCATACCCAGGATAAGATGGGATTGCCTGAGCAGTTGGTCTTTGCATACCAGCATAATGCATTTGATACTGGTAACTTTGGTAAGGTTGGTGGGCATGACCATTGTAAAATGGTTGATTTTGACTACTTTGAATATACGGCTGTCCACTATTTGCAAAGATCTGTTGCTCAGAACCTTGGTATACTTGTTGGAACTACAGTTGGTGGTATTGCACTAGCCATGGTTGTGAAGCCATGTGTTGTCGCCCGATACTAACTGTTTGACCAAGATGAAGGGTAATTGTACCTGTTTGAACTTGTGTCATTCCACCAGTCGGCGATTGTGGTTGAGTCGAAGGGTCAAGGGGCTGTTGCATTACAACCTGAGAAACCTGAGGTTGGCATACAACAGGCAACGCTTGAACTTGGTACACTATCACAATAGCTGGCGTAGTCGGCATATTTGACATAGGTAAGCATTGTTGCATCGAATATACAACTCTTGGTTGTTGAGGTAGTATCGGTACCCAACCGCTTGAAGTAATTCCAGCATAACCCGAATTTTGTTGTGAACTCCCGTATGGTTGTCCTCCCGGAGGGGATAATGAAAGGGCATACTGCCCCCCATACGGTTGTAATCCAGTACTCAAGGGAATGGTTTGCCCTTGAGGGCCGGACTGCCCAAATTGACCTCCAAATGGATCAATTTGTTGAGACTCAACATAAGAGTTTCCAGATATTATTCCAGATGAGCAAACAGGAACAGACCATACCGTTGAAATGGCCGCTGAGTGGGCTCCTTCTAGTGATTGAGAGCTAGTTGAGACAGATGGTATACCAGCAAACATTGTTGGAGTAATAGCAGGGAGTTCTACCATCGCTGTGTCAGAAGACACAGTCCTAGATGTTGACGGTTGTTCAGACATTTCTAGTCTATCCAAAAGATTACCTAGCGATTCTACAGGAACTTTCGCTGGCGGTAGACTATTTTCTGATGAAGAAGGATACAGAGTGATCCCGACTCCAAATTGCAATGGAGTACTAGATGGAGGATCTTCCACAATTTCTTCTATAGCAATCAGACCAGGTGGAAGGGGTAGACCATCAGGTCCGTAGAATATTTCTGGTGCCAAAGAAGGTATGGAATCGGTAGCGACAGATGTTTGAGGAGCAAGACTCTCTGAATCGGTTGTAGATGGAACTGGTACAGTAACACAATTGTTTGCCCACAGACTAGGATCAATACCACTGTCCTTCTATGGCTGCTAAAATTCTTCTGTAGAGCCAGGGATACCAGAAACGTTTGGAGTAACCGGAGTCTCTCATGTTGTTGGAACACTTGTTCTAACTTTAACTGGAGATTTGGAACCGTTTAAACGAGTTCGCTTTGTCCGTACTAGCTTTGATTCCGGAGACAAAGACGGTTGACTCGTAAGCCTCCGCGAATGATGGGGTTTCAATTGACTTTCTTCCACGATTGCAGATTACTCGATCAAATAAAAATAAAGGGGAAGTATGTTTCCGAATTAGATGAATTTTAGACGTTGTTTTTTCAATTTTTAAGAGTCGAGAAAAAACAAAAGATGACTCTAGTCGCCTTCGATTTTTAATGAGCTTGAAGTGACAAGTGCTCAGATGGACCTTTTCCGTTAAAGAGTCTGAAAAGGAACGAAAGGGACTGCTCTGGAAATCTAGGTAGAGGGATTACCAAACCAATTGCAAAACTGCAGAATACTTTTTACGGTACGACAGTCAATCTTCCCGAATGCTGTGTTCAGTGCATTGCGATCGATAGGGCGGCAGACATGGCTTCCTATGGATAAAGGATTAAGCCTATTGTGGTCTCCCAAAATATACTCGACGGTACGTGGGAGAACAAGTCCGTACTGGCACTTATCGTCTCAAAGTGGAGGAATCACCCAACCATCAGTGAGAACAACAGTTACCAGGCTTTACGACGCTAGAATACGTCTCTAGCCTAGACTTCTAAATGTTGTGCTTTAGGTTCCAAAGCGTTGTTAGATTCATTGAATTTATTTTATAGTTGATCTTGTTTATGAAGTTTGCCTTTCAGGTTCACCGCAAGATGTAGATGTAATTCCTAAAATGAAATCTAAGATGATAAACAATCTTTTTATCTTCTTTGTGCAATGAAAATCCTAGCTACTAAGGAAAGAAAGAAAGAATTCTTTCACAAAGAGCAAAGAGCACACTCTAAATGCACTTTCCTAAATCAAACCAATCAGACTGTCTAAATGCAAATGCACATGCATGTATTTGTTTTCGACTTTCTTAGTATATGAATGATAACAAGAAAGTTGATGCACAAATCTGAATTTCTTTTCAAGCAACAATTATCAACAAGTTTCTTTTCGAAATAAAAAATGGAGACAATCACAACACCTTACGATTTTGAAATGAATACTTGTTTTCGACACTATAAAAATTACAAATTCAGACCAAAAACAATAGTAACAAGATAACCGACTATCAATAGCAATCAAACTCTTTCCTATGATCGAAAACGACACTTGCGACACTTTCAAATCAAAGGACGACAGTGCGATTATGTTACTTTTTGCAAAGGAGAACTGAAAATGACTCAACAAACACACAAAAACATTTACAGTTCTTTTGTACAAAGGAGGTGGAATAACAACAAGGAAAAGGGGTCTCAAATAGAGATATACTGATCACAGGCAGCAAAATTCATGAATAGAACTGGAAAGAATGAATCACAGAAACCAAAACTGAACAATGCCTAGTCTGATCAGTGCACCTGTAACACAGGGAATTTGAAATGCAGCACACCTACTACACTCGGGAAGTGCGCTGAATTTCAGATTCTCAGAAGAGTACCTGCGCTGGGCCAGAAACGAGACTTTGCTTGGGTTCCAAGTCACAGTTTGCAGTTCAGTTCATGGGTTTTGGCTGCGCAAAAAGTAATCAGTAATGCAACAATCAGGGGTAGATCTAAGGAGGATCTAAGAGCTATCACAAGGGCAATTAGAGAGTTTGTGAATCAGTTGTTTAAATCATAAACAGATCCTGGAGATTGACTGAAGCGACATTTATCTACTTTGCATTTGCATAGCAAACGCAATTTGAAAGCTACCTGGCACGACTTCAGACTCCATCTATAAGTTTATGAAATAGACAACAAGGAAGATAAACAAACAAACTAATTCGACCCCAGCAGAGTCGCCATTTTGTTACAGCGAAAAGTGTCTACTCAGAACTGCTTATCCCACTAAGGTGTGATAGCTACCTTAGAAACAAACAAAGTAAAGCTACTTTCGTTTTTCCTTTATGAAGTATAGATAGAGAAGAACAAAGCAGACCAACCTCTGTCTTGCGCTAATCTCTTGGTTTGATTCCTCTCCTTCTTAATAGTCTTTCGCTACTTGTTCCCTTGCACGCCCAGCTTCACAGAGTACCTGTAAGATCACAGTAGCATAACACTATACAAGAACATGGATCCATAATCATAAACAATCTAGGATCAGATGTAAATTGACCATACAAATGCAGCAAATATAAATGACACAAGAGTATGGAGGAAAACTTGAATAGATTTTATTGATAAACAAGAAAGAGCCAAGGGGAGTTACAACTAGTTGTTCTGACCCAGCATCATCCTCTCAGCAAGGAAGCCCCTCTTCACCTCATACAAAGCTTAGATCACCCAACAATCTGATGTTTGTCTCAAGAAACCAACAACAATTCCTTACAATATGCAAAATTCCAGCCTCTGGATCTCTGGGATGAGGGATCCATATATAGATATCTGTAAGGGAGATGAGTCAGCTTGTGACTTGATTAGTGTCTTCCCTCTGATAGTTCTTGCTTCCACTTGGAGATTGATGATCTCTTACTCATCCTTGGTCGAATTCAGAGAGGCAAGTGTCACAGGAGAAGTTTCTGGAAGCTTTCATTGCCTCTCCACCTCGCGGAATGAAACTACCGTTTGTCATTTCTCGCCCATCGCACCCCATAGAAGGGATTTTTGAAATGCAACACACCCACACAGTGTGTTTAGGTGAGATGCAACGCACTTTGCCTATGGAGAAGCTGAAATGTTCCTGTCTTGACTAATTCTAAGCAGTTTTTCATGGAGAACTTCTGGGAGAAGCTGTAATCAGTTGACCTTGTTCCTTTAGGGTTTAGAACAACACTTTTAGGGACTTAGGAGCCCTTGGTTTATGGACATTTCATGCTTGGGGTTGTAGTGCCCAAAAATGTCTATAACACTTATACCCCTAGATCTGACGATGTATATCCATATCGCGTAGATTCATCATCCGACCGATAATAGCCTGAGATCACGCGAGATTCGTGGTTTTTCCTGGGCACTGTTATGCTACGTGGCGGCACCAGGTTACATCGTGTGCTCGCGAAAAATACTGCCTGCCCTCCAAAAGCGGTGCGATGGCATACAAAACCACCTCCCCACCTAAACCGAAAACTTCCCACTGTTCATTTAATTATTTCCATGCCAAAATGTGATCGTTACCTTTTAAAAGGCTGAAAAGGCTCCAAATTGCTCTTTTCACTCATTTTTCACTGCAAACTGCTGCTAAGACATTTGCGACACCCTGAACCTCTGAGCGACCAATTCAACCATTTTTACCACCCAAAGATGCTACAGATACCCAATTGAAGCAGCCAATTGACAGTTGAAGCCTCAATACCTTCTACAGTTACCACATAACCCAGTCTGCATGCCAAATCGCCAATTTCCAGGTATTCTTGGAAAAAACCAGAACGGCCCTTGAATTTGAAAATGCACAGTTGTAATTAAGTGGTTAATTAATTGAATTAATTAAGAAACCTTCCAGAAATTGAAGAGAAACTTATTTGTATATCCCAAACCCTTTTCATAGACTGTAATTACCAACCCACTGTTCCAGAACCTCTAAACCTCACTCCTGAAACCACTAAAAGCCTAATTCAAATCTGTAAACCCAATTATGGCTTCCCAAACCTCTCTGGATGTGAGACCTCTGCAAACCCCTCACCTGGACATTGACCACCTTGCCTTAGTAAACTGAGACTTTGAAATTAACAACATTGCTTCTCCTGCTTACCTTCTAAAGCTCGACTGTTGGAGTAAAGACAAATTTTTGAACCAGAATGATGAAATTCACCTTTCAGAGTCTAATTTGCCCACATATTTGTTTCCAAAAGTAAACTCATTCCTATAAATCATCCACTTATGTCATGCTTGCTACATTCCCAGCCAAAGAGCCATTGTCACCCCTAACCAGAAAGTTTTATTTACCATCACTATAGAATCCATTAACCAAATGCTACAGGTCCAACCAAGCCCAAATGAGACCACACTTTCTATTGAAGGCTTGCTAGACCTCTATACCAAGTTAGACCTTCCCAGAATAGCCCAAATTTTCCAAACATTCATCATATAGGAGTGTCATACTCCTACAGGAAGTTCTCCATATGCTACCACCATTTTTTCTGAGAGAGGTAGACAAATGATAACTATGCTCTCCTTCATTTTAGGCTACAGCTCTGATGAACATGTGGATGAGTTTATTCTTGCCTTCCTTTCCATCTTTTGGCCAGGAAAGCCTCTTGCTACAATATATAACTATGCTCAGTTCATACCAAATAGAATGCATGAGAAATTCATCAGACTACCTGTTGAAAGAGTCTTCAAGTACTCATCTGTATTGTTTCATATGTTTATATATTATCAGTCAGACAAGTTTCCAATCAACATTGAGAAGTCATCTACTGGACACCATTGATCTAGAAATTCTCCACCATTTTTTCCTATAAAGACTTCATTGATTAACTTTTCCATCCAGTTATGAATGTGCTAACCAGTAGCCGTTAGCCTAGGATCAGTCAGGAAATCAAAAGGATTTTACAATTGGCCAAGAACAGTAAAGTGGGAGACTGGAATCTATACTAGAAACACACATAAATAAGGATATATGTGGTGGGCTCAAGTATTCCAGCAATAATGCTGCAACTCCTGGGACTCCCTTCTTTACTTTTATCAACCTGGTAGTTGGTAACAAACTTGGAAGTGGCGGTGCTATATGCACAAGTACTAGCTCTTACTGCAGGCTGTCACTTGATCAGCTGGCACAAGTTCCCTAGGAGCTTAAGCCAACTTCTATGAGCTCTTAGAAGAAGCTTTTAACTGTGATGAGCGAAAGCTAACTCAAAAGAGGCTAGTCTACTTGCAGAAAGAAGATGAAAGTTAAAAGGAAATGCAAACCCTAGCAAACCCTAGTTCTACTGACTAACCCTACTAATGCAACAAAAGAGATGAAAGCTACTGAAATAAATGCCATTGACTATTGGAAAGGTAAAATGCATGTGAATAAGCTACTTCTGAAGGAAAATATGGGAAAAGCATCTTTTTGTATTTTTGAGTAATTTTGCAGAATTATTATGCATGTCCTTTAACTGTTTTTGACTGTGCAGAGGTTGGTTGGTGAAAGGAAATGCAGTGGCCACTGGCAGGAGGTTGGGAAGGTGAGAATAGGGCCTAAGGGGTCCCTAACACCCTTCCAGAGAGTTTCACAGCAATCAGATCTCGAAAAACTCCTCACGTGATCTTCTACAGGAAGTCTGCAGGGGTTCTACAGGATGTTCTACAGGAAGAGCTGAGAGAGGATTTTGGAGGATTAATGGTGGAAAGCGGTGGGAAAGTGGAAATGGAGGATGGATGAGGATGTGAAGGGGTCTAAGACCTGGTAGATGAAGCTAAGAAGTGATTAAGGTGGTTGGATTCTTTCAAGGATGGAAGGAGCAAGGTTGCACAAAAATATAGAAATTAGGGCAAAGTGGGAAAATGTGGCAAAGGAAGGGAAGCAATCTTGGATTAGGGGTTGGAGCAGGTTGTATAATGGAGGAAGGATAGACAGGGAGGTATTACAGATTCTCTACACACTATTTCTCAAACTGATCGAAGAAAGACTAGAAAAACGAGAGATCTAGCTATTGTGACCTAATTTGACCTAAAAACCATAAACATGATGAACAGAAGTTTATTGGCAAAAAATCATGTAAGATAACTATGGAAGCTAAGCAAGAATAGATTCTAAACATGCAAGTACAATTGGTATCAACTTTCCTAACTAAAAATCTAACACTGGCAATTGCATGAAGAGGCAAAAACAATGTTTTTGTGGTAGCAAGGATGCCTTAGTCTCATCTCATGGTCCCAATGAGGGAGATGTGAGGTCAAGGGTTGCTTGATGGCCTTTTTTGAAGATAGTTTCCTTTACCAAACTGTGAAATCAACCTGAAGCATGAAAAGCTACTTTAACCATCAAAAACAACCTAAGTAGCAAAGCAAGATCTTAACCTAAATAACAGAATTTATTATATGAATGCAGCAAAGACACATAAAAGTACAAAAAGGAGGTACTGGCACTTGGGTTGGGCCCAACCCCAAGAGCTACAACCTCCTAAAAGAAATATTAGAGCTGGTGCAAAGTTGGATTCATATTTATTAATAAAAAATAATAGTTACATCCCAAAAACTGTCTACAAGAAAAAGCTCGAGAATATGTTGATACAGGGCTGCACTAAAGTGCTAACCTATGACTAAAATCTAACTACAATCTAAATAAAATATGACTAAATACTGACTAACTCCTGACTAACCAAAATGAAGCCCTAAGCCTTTTATTTATACAAATTGAGGACCCCAACAACCCTCCTAAACTTTAGGGACTCGGCTGCCAAAACTTGTAGTTAACAACAGTCCTACTTGACTTGCTTGGCTGCCCCTTGTGCTCTGAGTTTTCGATGGAGAATTTGAGGTAAGGGCTCATAAAGGAAGGGGACACCTTCCTACAAATCCTCTCCCTTGATCTTCCATGAATTTTGGTTGTCAAGTTCTCATTAAACCTTTTTTTTTGTCTCAAAATTGACCAAAAAACTGCATAAAGCACACATTAGACTTGTTGGCATAATGACTAACCCAATTCACTCTATTGGCATAAATATAATAAAAAACATGCAATAAACTAATGATAATGGTGGAGTAAGTCGAATTAGGAGGCTGAATGAGCCCATATAATTACCCATTTCTGGGGCTCATCATGACCCCCTACTGAAAGTGTTGCTCATCTTCTGAGCAACTAATCTATCTCTTCATCTTTGATTGCTTTCACTGCCTCTCTCACATCCCAGGCTTACGAGGTGATGTCCTCTTCTCGGTCATGAAACCCCACTTTTTCTCTCTACTTCCTCATGATTAAACCAAGAGGCCATGGCCATAAGTTGCACATCTCCCAATGCAACATTGGGGTCCCACAGATTCATGTTTGGAAGGGTGAAGTTGTGTAAATAGAATTCTGATAACTTGACCTTATCTGTTGCTGAGCTATTGTCACACAAAGCCATGAATTAATCATAATTCTGAAATGGAATGGTGCCCCTTTGGCCGAGTGTTAATTTGAGATTGCAACCATTGATCTTTGAGATATTAGGCATATGACTTAGTAGGTTGCCTACATTGTAAGGCTTCTACTACCCAGCTGGCCATGCAGGCAGTTGGGCTTCTTTCTCTTGCACCTGTTGCTTTAGAAACTGTATTTCCTCTGCTGCTTGTGACTCCTTCTCCTGTAGCTGTTTTGTTAACACCTCAACCTCAGCCTGTAGCTTGTCCTCTTCCTACTGTTCATCCAAAACGGAGGGCCTGTCTTCCTTATAGCGTCCTTGTAGTTGTAGCTAATGTTTCAACAACTCATTCTTTTCCTGTAGTTTTGGCCCTCTAACTCTGCTTTCCATATGCCTTACCATGGCCAATTCCTTTCTTGATTCCTTGAGTTGTTCTTCTAGGTGACCTATGTCTGCCACACCCTACGACTTGGCAATCCTCATCCAAGTGTGAGTCCTCACCCTTTCTTGTTCTATTGCAAAGAAGAGTGGTACCGCAAATTTCTAAGGAATTGTCTTCCCGACTTCTAACAGGTTGTAGTAAGAGCCCAAGCTAGGCTGAGGGCTTGGTTCCAATATTTCCTTAGCCTTTTCTTCTTCCTGTGATGGTTTGGCTGCCTTTTCTTCCAATTTCTCGGTCTCTTTTAACTTAGCCAGAGTTTCCTGTAGAACCGTCTCAACTTTCTGTAGAGCTGTCTTTGAGTCCATCATCCTAATTCTCTCTCTCCAGGTGGAGGTTTTTGGGCTTCCTTGTTCATAGGTGATGGATATCTTTGAAGGAGACTCCTCCTTTTGTTTAGCTGTGGTGTCCTCAATGATAATTGGCTCCTTTGACTGTGGTTGGGGTTTGCCCACTTTGATCCGTGTGCTCCTCCTTGCTTTAAAGTACATGGAGGTTTGCCTCTTTTGCTTCCCTTTTTGTTTTGGAGGTGTGCTTAAGGCAGAAAGCACAGCTGCTGCCTCCCTTGCCCATATCTCAGGTGATTTCTCCTCTTACTGTTCTTTTTCCTTGCTTCTTGTAGAAATCCCTGTGTCAACTGTTTCTGTGTGTGTTGCTGAGATCTCAGGGTGTGTCTTTTCCTTTTGTTTTTGTGTGCCTGCTTTGGCTGTGGCAGCATTCATTTGGGCTTTCTTGGCCTTTTTCTTCCCAACCTTTTTCCTTTTTCGCCTTCTCTGTTTTTGCTGTTGTCTCCTTTTCTGTCTCATGCTCAGCGGTCTTGTCAAATTCCTCTTTTTCCTTCTGTTCTTCCTCTGTTTTTCCCTCTACTTGAATGTCCTGTGCTCCCTCATCAATGTTCTTCTCAATTTATTCAATTGGCATGGTGTTGAGTTTGTGTTTTAACCAGGAAAGAAAATGCTCAGGTGGGAAAAAAACACAGTCAATCCCTGAAACAGAGGATAGCTGAATTCGGTTTTTTCTGAACCCAAGAAGGAATTTTTCATGTGCTCCTTACAACATCAAATGGCAGTAATTCCCCTATTTGAAAACTGTTGTCACCCAGAATTTGACTGTTTGCTTATGAAAGGAAGAATTTTGTTTTTACAGGCAGAGCACAAGGGCACAAATTCTCTTCTCAACACATAGATAGATATGTAAATTTAGTTTTTTCATGCACACAGGGTGGCCTCTACTGCAACATGTATCTTCCTTACAGGAGAATTTTTTTAAAACTGATGAGGAGATTTTGGAATGCAGAGAAAGAACTGGGTAAATTCAGTGAAATATGCTGGCAATCTTTCACGGTTTGTTCAATACACAGGTAGACTTTCACTCTCTTTTTCATTCTAATGTCGTGTTTAATTCACCACCTTGCACAAACAAATCATGCACAGAGGATTTTTTTCAAGCCTACCTCATTTTGAGCTTGAAATTCACTGAAAATCCCGAGTTTTCTTTCTGCAGGGTTGTTTTCTGCCTTTCCTGTAGAAGCCTTCCTGTAGAAGGCTCTCGTTTCCTGTAGAACGAAACTGTGCTTCCTGTAGAGCCCGATAGGCAGGAGATTTAAAAAAAATAGGCAGAAATCTTGAAAAATCAGGCAGAAATCTTGTAGAGGACCATTGGTTAGCTTCTCTGGAAGTGATGGACGCATACTCTAGTTGGGGACGTGAAAGACATAGTGAACAAAGAGTGGTGAATGCATTAATTGAGTTGTCTTTTAACTACTGGAGTGATTCGTGGTGAGGAGATGAGGTGGCAGAATGTGCATTGGCCCCATGCAGACTGCAGTGCTGTCACGTAACTTCATGTTTTCTATCTATTAATCACTTGACATCATGTGTGCTGAGTTCAAAACATCTGCTACTCCCTGTCTTTTTAAGTTCTCATGAGTTGATTAGACACGTGCATTGGTGATCTTCGGATGAGTGCAATCGAACTAGCTGAGGGTGTCGGGTTAACTGGCTAGCTTTCTGGCTTAATCCAACCATTTCATTCGTTCATGCACTTTCGAATCATACAGATGCAAATAGAGGAACTGGTTTAGACACTTACCTGTAAGTCGACGTGTTGCTTGGTTCTTTTTGCTGCTGCATGCTCATATTCCATTGCTGCATGCCTGGATCCCTTATGCTATATGCTTTTTGTTGTCTGATGTGTGGCTATTTTTCTTGTGCAGGTATCCTCTGGCTGGATCTAAGCTGCAAAAGTCTGTTTCATCCTTCAGATTTGCACCCTCATGCTGCTGATGTTGGATTTCTACAGGATAGCGACTTGTTTTCTCCATAGCTCCCAAACGATAGATCGGATTGACTTGAAACTTTCTGAGCATGCTTCTATCATCGTTATGCACCTCCCATAGCAAAATTGTGGTCAATGGATGCATGAATATCGAGAAAAACTGAAAATGGCTGAATATGACAGAGGTCAATTTCTCGAAAACCGTGCACTAGAATTGGCTGAAACTGCTTGGGCAGGTTACTATCACCTATATGCATCTCCTCATGAAATAGGTTTTGAAATGGATGCCCAGATATGGAGAAAATGCAAAAATGGCTGAAGGTGATGGAGGCTGATTTCTTGGAAACCGTGCACTGGAATTGGCTGAAATTGCTCGGGCATGTTGCCATCATCCCTATACAACTCCCCATAGAACAATTTTTTAAATGGATGCACGGTTTCCAAGTTAGGGGAAAAACAAATTTCTGCTCTATGTATTTTTGTTTCAAAGCATTCTGCAGTTTTTTGCACAGTAAGAAAAAATGAGCTTGGGCTATAATGTAGATTTGGAATTGATGGGAGAGAGGTTTGAAGATTGTAAGAGGATTTATGAACCCTTTATGAAGCTTCCATGTTCACCAAACTACTTTTTAAGATCCATTTCTAGCTTTCTGTAATTTCTACAGGAACTTCCTGTAGAAAACACAGTTTTCAGGAAAGAAGCACAATGAGGTGGAAAAAATGATGGAGAAGGGTGAGGGATGGAAACAGAGATGTTTACAGGCCTCATAGAAAGATTCTCAACCTTCGGGTCCTCTTCTGAGATCGATTTTGGCTTGTTTGTAGGTTCTATAGGATCTTCCTGTAGAAGACACAGAACTACCTGTAGAAGACACAGAACTTCCTCTGTCTTTTTCTTGTGCGATCCTCCTAACCTGCAATGTCCTTCCTGCAACCTGCAATTTATTCACTAGAAATTAGTTCTATTTTTCTTTTTTCTCTTTGTTTTTTTCTTCTTCTTTTTTTTAAAACGACTAGGGCGCCTCATGGAGGTTTTCACCCTAATCGCCTGCCCTGGGCGCCTCCAAGGGAGGTTTTCACCCAGGGATCTTATTCTTTTTTCTTTTCTCTTTTTTCCAACCCATTGACTGCCTCATGGAGGTTTTCAATCAATGAGCCAATCTGAGGTGCCTCTGAGGAGGTTTTCACCTTAGATTTTTATTTTCCTCTTATTTTCATTTTTTTTTTTTTTTTTCTTTTTTCCTACCCTACCCTACTTGAAAAAACAAAATCATTTTCAAGTATAAGAATACTTCTAATGGAGCCATGTGCACATCGAGATGATAGACAAAATGATGTGGAGGCTTGAAATGCATGCTTTGACAGGTATCCAGATTTCAGAGACCAAATGATTTGACTTTGAAGGGATCAAACATAGCTGAGGAAGAGAGTACTGCTGCAACTTAGTGACTGTCTGGAACCATATCTCAATATAACTTTGATATCCTTGGTCCTTTTGCTGATTTGGATCATTTGTCATGTCACCTTCTATCATGACCTTCACATCTTCCTCTTTTTGCTGATTTTTCTCTTGAATACATGGAGGATTTGATGGTAACCATGAGGGAACTCTCTCAATCTCTGATTCTGATGTCTTCTCTTCATCAAGTGCAGCCCATGGTTCTTTGATCTTCTCTTTTGAATCTTCTTTTGCTGGATGTGGTCCTTCAATGTTGTCAATATAATCTCTTTCTTGCAATACTCTTCCTAAGCTATGGTGAATATCATTGAGCTCAAAAGGAGTTGTTTGGAAATGTTGTGCCTCAACATTGCAATTGGGTTGAGCTACTCCAATGTGTGGGTTTGGAAATGGTGGTACGGATAGTTGAGTGGGGTTGTATATTTGAGATGGATGTGGATGGGGTTGTGGTTGGGTAGGCATTTGGGGTTGCCATGGTGGAGTAGGAGGTGATAGTTGCGGTTGAGCAGGTGGTGGAGGAAAAGGAACGGAGGAGTGTTGTACTGGGGCCTCCACCTCTGATGAGGTGCATTCCGCTGAGGTTGTGGCTGAGCATAAGAGTGAAATGAATGAGAAGCTGGTTGGGCGTAATATGGATATGTGAAGGACCAGGAGGAGGTGTGGACGAGGAAGGATGAGCAGGGGGACCCCAAGAAGGCATGGAAGTGGCTTGATAGGGGTCGTAATAGGTCTAAGATGTCCCTTGCATTCCTTGCTGGTAAGGTATGGGTCCATGTGGCCTCCTTTCATTCATATAATAGAGTGGTGCAGTGGCTCCTTTGGCCCTCTGATATGTAGCTTTAAGTCTGCGCAAGGAGGGGCACTGATTCATAGGATGGTCTCTTTCACAGACAAAACACACTTCTATGGAGTGCAATGGACATTCGTTCCTAGGATGCTTTCTAGTGCACCTAGGACAAAAAATGGCCAAAGCCCTCTCGGCTTGCTCTTGCTTCCTTTGGATCCACAAGGTATCCATTTGCATGGCAAGAAACTACCTCACCTCGCTCTTGAAATCTTCCATCTGATTTGCAAATTCATTTTTGGATAAGGTACTGCTCCCAACATTTGTACTTGTAGCCATTTGCTCCAGAGGAATGTTTTTTTTCTTTTTCTCCCCTTGAGGTTCTCCAAATATGTCTTTCTGTCCACCTAGGGTTCTTCTTAATCACAACTATCAAAGAAGAGAGAAGGTTGGTTGTGTGAAGTAGTGGGGTGTTGTGCAAACATTTTTCTGACTTATCTCTACTCCTACAAGGCATGAAAGGAATTTATTTATTTATTTATTTTATTTATATTTATTTATTTATTTTTTTTCTGCTTGTACCTGCAAAACGGAAATAGATGGAACTGCAACTAACTATCTTGCTCAAATGAAAATGCGGAATTGAAATGAAAGCAGGAAAGGACAAATCTATTTTGCTGAAATGAAATTGCAGGAATGAAATGCTAGGCTACGCTTACAGAATTGAAATTGCGGAATTGAAATGCTAATCTATGAAAGCAGGAAATGCTAATCTACTTTTGCGAAAATGAAATTGCAGAATGGAAATGAAACAATCTACTCTACGCTTGCTGAAATAAACTACTTAGCAGAAGGTTGTAGTAGAAAATAGAAGAAAAGCAGCAATCACCAATACTCTGATGCTTCCCCTGCAATGGCACCAAAAATATTGTGGGCTCCAGTATCGCAGCAATAATGCTGCAACTCCTGAGACTCCCTTCTTTACTTTTATCAACCCGTAGTTCGTAACAAACTTGGAAGCGACGGTGCTATATGCACAAGTAATAGCTCTTACTACGGGCTGTCACTTGATCAGCTGGCACAAGTTCGCTAAGAGCTTAAGCCAACTTCTATGATCTCTTAGAATAAGCTTTTAACTGTGATAGATGAAAGCTAACTCAAAAGAAGCTAGTCTACTTGCAGAAAGAAGATGAAAACTAAAAGGAAATGCAAACCCTAGTTCTACTGACTAACCCTAAAAAGAGATGAAAGCTGCTGAAATGGATGCCATTGACTCTTGGAAAGGTAAAATGCATGTGACTAAGCTACTTCTAAAGGAAAATATGGAAAAATCATCTTTTTGTATTTTTGAGTAATTTTGCAGAATTATTATGCATGTGCTTTAACTATTTTTGACTATGCAGAGGTTGGTTGCCGCAAGGAAATGGAGTGGGCACTGCAGGAGGTTGGGAAGGTGAGAATATGACCTAAGGGGTCCCTAACACCTTTCCAGAGAGTTTCACAGTGATTAGATCTCGAAAAACTGCTCACTTGATCTTCTACAGGAAGTCTCTACGAGTTCTACAAGATGTTCTACACAGGAAGAGCCGAGAGAGGATTTTGGAGGGTTAATGGTAGAAAAATGGCAGGAAAGTGGAAATGGAGTTTGAATGAGGATGTGAAGGGTTCTAAGACCTGGTAGATGAAGCTAAGAAGTGATTAAGGTGGTTGGATTCATTCAAGGATGGAAGGAGCAAGGTTGCACAAAAATATAGAAATTAGGGAAAAGTGGGAAAATGTGGCAAAGGAAGGGAAGAAATCTTGGATTAGGGGTTGGAGCAGGTTGTATGATGGAAGAAGGATAGAAAGGTTGGTATTATAGATGCTCTGCACACTATTTCTCAAAATTGATCGAAGAAAGACTAGAAAAACCAGAGATCTAGCTATTGTGACCTAATTTGACCTAAAAACCATAAACATGATGAACAGAAGTTTATTGGTAGAAAATCATGTAAAATAACTATGGAAGCTAAGCAAGAAAATATTCTAAACATGCAAGTACAATTGGTATCAACTTTCCTAACTAAAAATCTAACACTAGCAATTGCATGAAGAGGCAAAAATAGTGTTTTTGTGGCAGCAAAGATGCCTTGGTCTTAGCTCATGGTCCCAAGGAGGGAGAGGTGAGATCAAGGGTTGCTTGATGGCCTTTTTTGAAGATATTTTACTTTACCAAACTATCAAATCAACCTGAAGCATGAAAAGCTACTTTAACCATCAAAACAACCTAAGTAGCAAAGCAAGATCTTAACCTAAATAACAGAATTTATTCTATGAATGCAGCAATGACACATAAAAGTACACAAAGGAGGTACTGGAACTTGGGTTGGGCCCAACCCCAAGAGCTACAGCCTCCTAAGAAATATTAGAGCTGGTGCAAAGCTGGATTCATCTTTATTGATAAAAAATAATAGTTACATCCCAAAAACTGTCTACAAGAAAAAGCTCGAAAATATGCTGATACAGGGCTGCACTAAAGTGCTAACCTACTAACTAAAATCTAACTACAATCTAACTAAAATCTGACTAAAAACTGACTAACTCCTGACTAACCAAAATGAGGCCCTAAGCCTTTTTATTTATAGAAATTGAGGACCCCAACGGCCCTCGTAAACTTTAGGGACTCGGCTACCAAAACTTGTAGTCAACAACAGTCCTACTTGACTTGCTTGGCTACCCCTTGTGCTCTGAGTTTTTGATGGAGAATTTGAGGTAAGGGTTCATAAATGAAGGGAACACCTTCCTACAAATCCTCTCCCTTGATCTTCCACGAATTTAGCTACCAAGTGCTCATTAAACCTTTGATTTTGTCTTAAAATTGACCAAAAAACTGCATAAAGCACACATTAGACTTGTTGGCATAATGACTAACCCAATTCACTCTATTAGCATAAATATAATAAAAAATATGCAATTAACTAATGATAATGGTGGATTAAGTTGAATTAGGAGGTTGAATGAGCCCATATAATTACCCATTTCTCGGGCTCATCAACATGGATGCCAACTTGCCCCCTACAAACTACCCAAATACCTCCCCATGAGGATATTTGCACTAGAATACTTTAGGCAGATAATAAACTCTGATGAAGTAAATTTCCTATCAGCTAGGAAGAAGACCCAGTTCAAAATGAAAAATCAATTGGGCCCCTTCATTTGTAATAATAGGGAAGCTGGACCAGAGGCAGATAAGATTTTGCAGCAAATGAAATTTAAGAACAGTTTTATGTGGAAATATGACCCTCATGGAGTCATAAATAAGATAAGGCTCAAGGTCAAATTGGGCCCTTTTATTCATCATCCCAGGCTAGACATAGAGAGATTTGACAACGAATTAGAATGGTTGGAAAACGCTTTGATAGACATGGGCAGTACTGTAGTTGATGTAGAGAATACATTAATTGATGTAGAAAAACATATTGATAGAAGTTCCTTCCTGTAGGTTCTAGAACTAGGAGAACCAATGAATATTTCTCCTATTTTACAGACTTAAGTCAATGAAGATAGAAATTAAAAGAGAACCAGGGAATAAGGTTCTAGTTCAGCTATGGAAACCACAGGTGAACAGTTTGAGATGAGTTATAGGAGGAGGCCTAAGCTTAATCCTGCAACTGAACAGGAAGACACCATTGACTTAGTGGAAATCACTGACACTCATACAATGGTGGAAAGGAGCAAAAGAACAACAGCTTTAGGAGAAATACACCAGCCGTCAACATTAAACACTCAACTTATTGACAGACAACTCAGCATGGAGGTCTCTTCATTTACCAGGCCTGTGGATAAAGAGAAAGACATCAAAGATAGGTATAAGGAAATTAAGTTGAGGAATGAGAAATTGAAGGATAAAACTTATGCCCAATACTTCAGGTAGACACCTACAAATCAAAACAGATTAATGTTAGCCTTTGACATCAAAACATGGAAGATGCAGATGACATTTATCCAACCTACAATGTAGCAGCCAAAAACATGGGTAGACTATAGGAAAACAGATTGTGAGGTTTTGGCTAGGGAGGTTCATCCCATTAACAAAATTGAGTTTCACAAGCAAGCAGGTGAGATGATCTATTCCACCTTGACACGTAAAGCTATGACTACACACAAATTGCAAAGCTCATTAAATAATATCACTCCACAGTACAAGCTGGAATAGGCCTCCTCACAAGCCAAAGATAACATAATGAAGTCATTATAAGACTTGGTTATTGAGTTGGGACACGATCCCAATGATATCAAGGCTGCTGAGAAATTGATAAAGAAAAAGAATTTGACGTTTCTGCTCTCAAAAAACAACTCAAATTGCCTCATTCAGAGCACCCACAGACAAAATAGGTCTTACAAAGCCAAACTCATCAGGAGGAAATGATGGACCTTGTTCTCCAATTGAATGATCAGATGAAAGAGATGGAGAAGGGGTTGGATAACTTGATACAGTTAAAACAAGACAGCCTTTAGACTTCCACTGCCACTATCATTCCAATAGTCACCACAGTAGTACCATCCACCTTTGCAACTTCATTGGCTCCTACAGCTCCACTAGCTACAACACTACCAAATTCCACAACATCTACATCAACAACAGGTTCGACAACAATAGCAGCTCAGCCAGGTGATGAGGCAAGTAAATTGGTCAAGGAAAAGAAAGACATGTCCATTCAGACCATAAAAATAAACAAGCTTAAGGAGCAGATAACAAGTTTAGAGAATGATAATAAGCTTTCCAAATTATGAACAAACAGGAAGTAAAAAAGTCAATCAGTATGAATGAGAGGATAAAAAGCTTAGAGAAAGAGCTAACATTAAAGGAGCCACTTAGCCAAGCTAAGGAACAATTATGGGTCAATATCATTGACTCTGTCAATGATATTTGTGCATCCATTCAAGTCATCTTTGAATATAATGACTTAGTCAAATAAGCTACAAAAGACATTCAGAGAGTTAACGCTGAACTAAGAGACATGGCAGAAGAAGCCACTAGACTAATCCATTTCTTTAACTCCAAAAACAAATATGAATTGCGGGGATTGGACATAGCTGACAGGACATGCATAATATTGGAGGTGAAAAAGGTCCTCATCAAGAGGAATTTGATGTTAAACCTTGAAGACAAATGCCAAACCATGCAACTGGCTATAGACAGGTTCATGGTGAAGTTTGATGTTTTGAGGCAGAAGGGTCTGCCCAATCCCTTGGTGATAAATGATAAATTAATGCCACAAGAGGACTACAACAAGAGAATAAGAGGTGGCAAAGGATCAGGGAAATACTTCCTCTATGAAGGGGATGCCTATTGGAAAGGTTCTATATCAAACCTTTGAGAATCTGTTTTACATCCAACATGAGGTAAAACACATTTTTGTAAATAAACCCACTTTTTCCAAATACATTGAAGTAGATGAAATCTACAAGAAGATGGTAAATATCCAATTACTAGATGTAGACACATGGGAGAAGTTAAATGACTTGCTATAAAAATGCACAATCAAAATGTAAAAATACACAGTAAAGGTGAAAACAACACAGTGAAAGGAAAATGACAGATTAGCCAGGTGAAAGAGTATTAGGTAAAGTGTATCAGTTGAGAAAGGGAAAAGTAAAAGGAACATTCAGCGTGAAGACCAACAACAAGGCAGAGAATAAACAACAAAATATCAAAGCATAAAGACAGCACAACCAAATAAATAGGGACAACATACAACAGTTGAACATTTGTCTCTATCTTCTTGCATGAAGATATTTCTTTCTCCTAGATTAATTCCCAAGATAGTTTGGGATATTTTGTAAACTATTTTTTGTATAAATACTTCATAATTCGAAGTATTGGGTGTGGATTGCTATACATTTGTAGAGTTGTATTGATAAGAAACCTGAGGGTTATTGTACCATTTTTTTTCAAGTCAGCAGACTGGACTAAGTAATAAAGAGATTGAATTACAAGATTCATGTGTTGAGCTATTACAATGAAGTATTTTCTTTCTCAAATTTGTTATTTTCTTATGTATTTCACAATCTTACATATTATCTAAAGTGAATGAATCAACTGGAAATTTATTTTAGAATTTCTTCAAGTACACTCTCTCTTGAATAGTTAATCATTTCTATGTTTTCTTCTAATATCCGGATCTGAGAATCCTTAATTGCTCTCCCATCCCGATTGACCTCTTTAAATTCTTTTATAATCCAGTCTAAGGAACCCTTAATTGCTCCTTTGATCTGATTGAAAACCACTTCACCCATTCCAACCTTAAGATCTGAAATAACTTAGCTACCTTGCCATGTAGACACTATTTTAGAACTTGATCTAGTCCTGTTTGCTTGGCATTTGACCCCATATCCCAATGGTAAAAGACATCCCTCTATCCATCGACGTAAGTGATCCCACCATCAAATCCAAATCAAAACCCAAGTACAATCATAACTAGCCTAAAATCAATTAACTAAACAAAGTAATCATAAAGAGAGAGCCCTCTCTGAGCATTAGGAAGGCTAGATCCTAATCTCCAAAGTAGGTTTGTGGTTACCTCTATTTTTTCTTTCCTAACAACTCAAGAGAATTTTGGAGTGATAACATATTGGCGACCATACTGGCCACCATTCCTTAGTGTAATAAAACTTTAAGGAAACCTTAAAATTCATCTTTGGTCCCTTAAGGTCATTTTTTGAGTTGTTAAAAAGTTTCATAAAAACAATTAAAAAATTAAAATTCTGGCTCCCAAAAAGACTCACTATACTAAGGCAAATCCAGATCCAACCCTATTACAATAGTTGATGACCCTGACATAATTTTAAGAAAACCAAAAAAGGTAGAAACTCAAGCAAGTAGTAGCCAGTTAGTTAAATAAAATTCGCTCCCCAAGGAATTATCAAGTTTAGAATATATTTAGTTTGATTTGTCATTTGAGCTTTCATTGTTTATAAACCAAATCACAAAATTCAATTCATGAAACTGTAATAGACCCTAATTTCATTCAATTCATTGAGTCAAAAAGGGTACCTATACATCCAGATTTAGATCAACTTGTTTTGACTACTTTTGATAGACTAGAAGCTTTAACCTCAACCTTGATAAGCCATATGGATGATGCCTATCTTTAAAAATAAGTGGAATTAGCTTCCATCACTGTTGCTGCCTCTAAACTTTCTGAAGAATCTTCAAATACTATAAATACACCTACATTTACTACCAGTTCACCTATAATATCCACCACACTTCATTCCCCTAAACCATTGATACGTCAACTTCCTCTCCAACCGAACACCTCAAGTTCATCTAGTTCATCTACACCCATCTCAAGTCCTTCTTCTAGTACAACTACTTCCCCCACAGTCAAGCCAAAATCTCAGCCATGGCAGACATATATGTACGTTTGGTTTTACCAGCCCAATTACATCCTATGCCCCAATATTACCAAAGAAAAATCTTTTTGTTTGATACTACTCTTCAGTATATTACCTAACAGCATGTGAACAAAATGACTGACTATTTTGAGTTGCATGAGATTGATGAGTCTGATGTCCAAATGAGGTTATTTTCCCAAACATTGACAGGCGATGTCAAAAAATGGTTCAAAGGTTTACCAACTACTCATATCGAAGATTTAGATTTTTTTCATAGATTGTTTATGGATAGATGGGAAAGAAAGAAAACCCTCTACAAATATTATTTGAATATGATAACATTAGAAGAGATCCTAGTGAATCAGTTCAAGATTATTGTACTAGGTTCAATAGTATCTATAATGCAATCCATACTAATATTAAACCTCCACCAGACCTGACACTCATCAAATTCCCCGATGGTTTTGACACTGACATGTCATACCAATGAAGAGAAAGAAGCCCTGAAACATTGGAACAAATGCAAAGTAATGTTGTTAGTGTAGAAGCCAATATATTAGCTAAGAAAGCTAGGATGAGAAACGAAGAAAGAGTTGTCTTTAAAGAGGAAACCTCCACTTCTGATGGTAAAATAGATAGTTTAGCCAAAAGTGTAGAAAGAATAATGGATAGATTAGAAAACATGGAAAGAAAAACTTAGTGGGAGAATCAATAGCCACCCCCTATAAGAAACCCCAACTTTAGGAAAAATCCTAACAATGGAAAAAATACAATACCAGATCAACAAATTAGACCACCCTTTCAGGAAAACTATGCTGAGGGTTCACAAAACCATGAAGGAGAGGATGACACCTAGATAAACCTATTAGGGATTAAAAATGAAGATGTTGTTTTTCTTACTTAGGAAGAACAGGAATTATACATGCTGCAATAGTTACAATTAGAATCTGGAGAGTCCTTTGACTTAAAACAAGGCTATGAATCTGCTATATATGAGGTTCACAAACAATATAGCCTAAGAAGCAAAAGAATACTAAAATTCTCACTAAGAGATCAATCCAAACCCAAACTAAAAAGATAATAGAAGCTCTTGTCACAAAAGTTGTGCAAATTCTCCCTAGGGGAACTTGGGAGACTTCGAGCCCAAAAATTGTAGATATATGTTCATCTGAAACTCAAACTGAAATTGTTACTTAGACCATTCCAACTAGGAGAATTCAAAACAAAACCGCAGAGACACAAACTAAACTTCCAAGTACTGAAAAAGAAGATAAGAATACACAGAACACATTTACTAAGGAAGATCTCATATAATCAGGCAAAACTCAATTTCCATTTAACATTAAGAATGAGATAGCCAAGTTGAAAATATCAATTCCTTTGACCGAGCTAGTGAAAAATGAATCATATAGAGCACAAATCACTGAAACATTAAATATAGGTGAAGGAGAGGATGTTGTAAACTTGAATGATGATCAACCTGAGTTATTGTTTGGTCCTGAAGTAAATGGTACACATCAACAAGGGGGTATCCCTCCTTTCTACATTAGCTTGAATGTTCATGATAAAATTTTACATAATGCTATGCTAGACTCAGGGGCATCCCATAACTTAATGCCAAAAGCAATCATGGAGAGATTAAACTTAGATATCACCAGACCATACAAGGACTTGTTTCCTTTGATTCTAGCCAAGTCAAGTGCCTTGGCCTGATTAAAGATTTGTGTGTGACTCTAGTCCAGTGCCCAGCAAAGAGTATTGTCATGGACATAGTAGTTGTTGATATCCCACCCAAGTATGGAATGTTGTTATCTCGCTCATGGGGAGAAAAATTGTAGGGATCCTTACAGTTATATATGTCATATGCCACCATCTCTATTTTTTGTCAACAAAGGAAACTTTAGAGAGGGACATTGATGAAATACATGGTGAGTAGTTCAGAAAAACCACATAATTTCCCTATATACTCCATGCATTCTAATATGGACTCTTTTATCTTGTACAATTCAGACAATGACAAAAATGAAATCACAACTGTAGAAGAAAAATACAAAGCTCTTGATAGTGAAAACATTTTTCATGAGTCCCTATGGAATTTAGATTTTGATGGCTCTATGAATAGATTAGGAGCAGGTGTAGGAGTTTGGATTCACAACATGGAAAATAATCATTCTGAAGGTCATGCATTTAGATTAAAATTTAAATGCACAAACAACATGGCAGAATATGAAGCTCTAATATTAGGACTACAAATGGTTAGAAAACTTGGAGCCAAGAGATTTTCTGTCATGGGAGACTCAGAATTGATTATAAAACAAATCAAAGGTGAATACTCTATGAATAATCCCAGACTTAGCCAATATAGAGAGATTATCCTAGATTTGATTAAGGACCTTATGGAAACTGATTTTGCTGCCATTCCTAGAAGTAGAATATGCAAGCCCACAATCTGGGAACTTTTTATAGTACCTGCAAATTACCTTTTCAGCCCAACCACCAGTACACTACATAAGTAATACATAGGCCTGTTATACATGACAATATGAAATATTGGCAGATTTTTTCACAAGATTCTCAATTTACGATTTCATGAATGCTGAAGGAGAGTTTCAAAACTGTAATATAGATACAGATTGTACAGTAGATAATGACATAGATAATGAGATAGATATAAACACTTTAGATATAGGTAAACCCGCTTATTACTAAAATAGAAATAGATAACATAGAAAATGTAGAAATAGAAGAAAAAAAATGAATGATGATCCTGAAATTATAAACCTTAAAAATAACTTTTTGCCTAAGGGATTAGTCCCATTAGAAGATTTGTTTGATTCAAATGATGTAGCTAGGAAACAAAAAATGGAGCCTTTAAGAGAAGATATAGAAGAATGTAACATAGGAACTGAAGAAAAACCCAAGCTTATCAAAATATCCAAAGCATTACCTTCACATGAAAAACTGAAATATATAAATCTGTTCAAAGAGTTTCAAGATGTCTTTGCCTGGAGTTATGAAGACCTTAAGTCTTATGACACCAGCATAATTCAACATAAGATACCCATCAAAGAAGATCATAAACCTTTTAAACAAAAGCTTAGGAGAATTAATCTAGTTCTTATGCCACTCATTGAAAAGGAAGTAAAAAGGATGTATGATGCCCAAATCATAGCACCCATCAGATATTCATATTGGGTCTCTAATTTGGTCACTACTAGGAAGAAAACATGAGAAACCAGACTCTGTGTTGATTTCAGAAACCTAAACAAAGTCTCATTAAAAGACAACTATCCTCTCCAAAAAATGGACCACATTCTTTAGAGGGTAGTAGGCTCATCCAGAATTTCATTACTTGATGGATTTTCTATATACAGCCAAATCTTAGTTCAACTAGAGGACTAAGCAAAGACTGCATTTACTACTCCTTTGGGCACTTTCATGTATTTTAATATGCCTTTTGGATTAATGAATGTTGGAGAAACATTCCAGAGAGCTATGGACATAGCCTTTTCCAAAGAAATCCATGACTTTCTAATTGTTTACCAAGATGACATCATAGTCTTTTCTAAACCATATAATGAACATCCAGATCACCTAAGAAGAGTTTTCATTAAATGCAGAAAATTTGGTATTTCCTTAAATCCAAAAAAGACACTCTTTGGTCTAGAAAAAGGTAAATTATTGCGCCGCATAATATCCAAATATGGAATTAGAATAGATCCACCTAGAATAGAGGCAATCTTGACTATTACTCATCCTAGAAACATCAAAGAATTATAGTCATTTTTAGGAAAAATAAATTCTCTTAGGAGATTCATTTCAAACTTAGCAGAATTAATTAGGGAACTAAATAACATGTTAAGGAAAGATTCAACACTTAAGTGGATGGTAGAGACTAAACAGTCTTTTGAGGCAATCAAAGAAGCCCTTACCAAAACACCATTCCTCATAAGTTTTGATTTCCAAAAAGATTTTATAATTTTTTGCTTTGCTTCAAAACATACTATTGCAGTGGTCTTGTGGCAAAAGAATGATTAAGGTTATGAGCAACCTATTGCATTTTTCAGTAAATATTTAAGAGATGCCACACTAAAGTACAACATAATGATAAAACAATCACTAGCTTTATTGAAATCTATTAAGTATTTCAGAGTGTACATCTTGTATTCACACATCATTGCTTATGTCCCAAATTCAGTAGTAAAGTACATTTTGACACAAAATGGTCCTGAAGGAAAGAGAAGCAAATGGATTGCCACTATTTTGGAATATGACATAGAAATAAAGCCTACAAAACTTATCAAAGGCCAAGGTTTAGCTAAACTCATGGTTGAATCTAACTGTGAGGCCTTAGATATAAATCTCATTGGTGCCCTAGGTGATCAGGAAGAGATGGAGACTACAGATATTAGTGAACCTTTTATAGATTCACCTTGGAATGCAGATATCATATTTGTTTTACTAAATTTACAAGCTTCTCCTAGTTTATCTAAAACTAAAGCTACATTCTTGAAAATGAAATCAATGAAATATTATATCATAGATAATGCTTTATTTTGGAAAGATAATGGTGGCATTCTATTAAATTATTTATTAAAAGATGAAGCTAACAAAGTTATGCAAGAATTTCATGCAGGAGATTATGAAGGACACCTATATTGGAAAACAACTTCTCACAATATTTTGAGGGTGGGCTTTTACTGGCCCACCCTTTTTGCAGATATAAAAAAAACATGTGACCTACTATCATAAGTGCCAAATATTTAGGGTAAAAGGAAGCTTTTATCTTTACCTATCAAACCCATATCCACCAAAGTGCCATTTCAGCAATGGGGTTAGACTTCATTGGGGAAATTCACCCATCCTCTTGAGCCCAGCATAAGTGGATTTTTACAGCCATTGATTACTTTACTAAATGGATACAAGCCATCCATTCTAGACAAGCCAAAGACTCTGTCATTATCTCATTCCTTGAAAACAATATCCTTTCAAGATTTGAATGCCCCCAAAAGCTCATTATTGATAATACAACTACTTTAAAATCCAAGAAAATGG